>PVIR01044068.1:0-11168 GCA_004026965.1 Petromus typicus
CAAAAAAGTAAGGAAACAAATTTTATGTATATGGGGGGGTGGTAGGGTGGGTAGGGCTATGGGAAAAAATGAGAATTAAGTTGTGTCTTATATTGGTACAAATCCCCATTATGGAGTGCAATCATGATGTGTATATTTAATGTACCAATAAAGATAAAAAAAAATAAGCGATGGGCTAGGTATGGAGGCACATCCCAGTGACTTGGGAGGCTGAGGCAGGCATGTGAGGTCAGTTAGGGGCAGGAAGTTGGGGAAGTAACACAGTGCTGGACTATATGTTGCATGAAACCCTGGGTTCAGTCCGCAGTACCAGTAACATAAACAAGAGCTGTGAGTGAAATTTTAGTCTTAGGATGGAGAAGGACATTAATTACCCAAAAGTCACGGACCAAAAGAACGATGATAGCTTTGGCATCTCTTCTAGCTCCTTTGCTCATTGCTTCCTATTGTACAGCCTGTTAAATGAAATGCTGGTCCGACTAGACCCCTGGCACCAAGCCCATCCTCTTCCTCTGATGCTTATTAATGATAAATAGTCACCAAGAGATCACCAGGGAACTTACAATCACCAGAAAACTTAAAAAACAAAAGAAAGAAAGAAATCGACCCCCACTGAGACCTGGATTCCACCCCTTCCATAAAGGGATTTTTATTGGTTGGGCCCAGGGTTTATCGTTCAGCTTTGAAAATGATACATTCTTCCTAAAACATAAGCAAGAGAAATCAAAAGTAATGATGAAGTTCCATTCATTTTTCATCTGTTAGACTGATGAGGACGAAAAATTAATTAATAACAAGTCTTGTTGACCACATGAAGGTCTAGTAATTCTACACATTCATGGAACTATAAATTCATGTGAAAGCCATTTGGAAGGGTAATTTGAAAATATCTATCCAAATTCTCCTGAAATCAGAAACAATATTTTAGTAGTAAGAGTGGAATAAAAAGGAAGCAATAGATATAACAGACTCAGCAGGGTCAAATTAAATCAGGAAATCATAGCTTACATGCAGAAGAAACTGTCAAAAATTACTAGAAGCATTTATAAAAATAAAGAAATCAACTTGGAATATGCTTTCTGTTACTTCACAATACAGATAATTTTTGCATTTTCTGTAAATCCAGAGCTTAAATGTTAGTTCCTATATTTATACAGAAAACTAGTAATTTCATCAAGTATTAATCCAAGAACTCAACAGGAAGGAAACAGAACATGCTACTGAGGCTCCGCTACAAGACCCCTTTGAAGAAAATGTACTGCAAATAAAAATGAAAACCTTTTTTTTTTTTTTTCCTGCCTCACCTACTGGCAAAGAGTTAAAAAGAAAAACCCTAGAAGGCCAGTGATTTCAGCGTCTGCATGGCAAATGCAAGGTCCCAAGTTCAATCCCTGGTAACCACATACCACAGTGCTGGGTGTGGTGACTCATATCTGTAATCCTAGCATTTGGGAGGCAAAGGCGGAGGATTGCTGAGTAAAGCTAGCTTGGGCTACATAGCAAGTTCAGGACCAGCCCAAACTACAAAGCAAGACCCTGTCTCAAACAAATAAACAAACAAACCCCAGATATGTAGAAAAATAGGTATTGTCATATACTGCTGGTAGAAAAGTATGTGGTTACAGCTTCAGGAACATTTAAAAAATAAATTTAATTTTATTTTATCCCATCCCTCTCTTCCCTATGTACCAAAACTCTATTTCCATTTTTTCCCTCTATTCTCACTTTTCTTCTCGACTCTTTTTTCCTTTCTCCCTCCCCCCTTGCTCCCCTTCCCATTCAAACCAAAAGTAGAAGTAGGAACTGACTTGTATACTGGATGTTGAGAAACAGGATCATAAAATTTTTACAGCACTTAAGAAAAACCTAAAAGGATGAATAGGCCTTTACAGACAGCCTTTCAAAAGTGTATGCAACTGTTTTAAATTTTTTTATTAAAGCAATATATGTACCCGCCACCTTAAAATTAATTATTCTAAAAGAGTTAGGGGGAAACAGTGGACCTCTGCTCTATCTCTTACCAATGCTTCTGTGATGGTTGGTTGACTGCGTCATCTCGAGTTAGAAAAGCTCAGCTAAACCAGCTCAGCAATTCCCAGCCCCAGGGTGGGGAAGACCCAACCTAGGGCAGTTTGTCACCTGGGTGGTTCAAAGGGAAAATGAAGAAGGGCCAGTCTGCTTCTGTTTCTTTGGAGGAGATCCAGTCTTGCCCTTCCCCTTGGATGTCATCTCCTGGTTCCCACGGCAGGCACTTCAGCCTCTGGAACACTCCCGCTTTCCACCCTAGACCCGATGGCCTCCTGATACGAACTCTTCAGTGAACTCCATGCCTCCGACCAAATCCTTTTGTCTCTAATATGCAGACAGATTCTTTACACTTTTCATTTGACCCTGTGAGTGCTCATGCTAAGCCAATTTTGTAAATTCTTATGTATATCTTTTGATATATCTGTTGTGACTACTTTTCAGCCTCTTATGTTTATAGAACTTGTAGATGATTGATCTATTTATCTCTTTGTGCCTAAATAATTTGTTTATTCAAATTTTCTTGATTTGTCAAAGTTAAGATCTTGTCTATTCATATCCTGTTATGGTAATAGAGGATGTAGTTCTTTGACTCAGTCTCTATCTCCTTTCCCCACATCCTATTTATCATAATCTTTCAATGTCACATGGCAGGACTTTTGGACAATAACATCATAGGGCAAAATGTTTTCATTAATTCAGTAGTCAGTAGTTACATAGCTATGTCTAAACAAAGATTTCTATTCATCAAAAGACTGACAATATTTTATTCACACACAAAACTATCTATCTACCTAGCAATCCCACTTTTATGCTCAAGATCTTGCTCCCTTAACACTTTGTCATCTTGATTTAATAAAAACTGGCAGCTCCTTCAGCTTGGGACAGAATCGTCTTTCTAGAATTTCTGTGACTATCAGATCACCTCCTTGAGCCCTCCCATTTCCTGGATCCTTTTTCTTTCATGGGTTACTGTCTTGTCATGAAAAAGTAATTTCCTAGAAAGGGCATGTGAAGGTCAAACACTGAGTCCTTGAATCTCTACCCTCACACTTTACTCCAGCCAGACTGTTCGGAAGTCTGAAGTTACGTTTTCCCCTTCTGTTTGATCGGATCTTTTCCCTCCTTCTCTGAAAGCTTTTATGGATTTTATTCCCAGTTCTCTGACACTTTCTGGTCATGTTCTTAGTATAGGTTTGTTTGTTTTCCATTTTTTTGAGCTAGATATTCTGACTTGGATATTTGTGTTCTTCAGTTCTGACAAATTTTGTTGGATTTCTTTCATAAAATTTTCTCCTTCACTTTTGCTTTGTGCTTTCTGGAACTCCTGTTGACTGAGCAACAGAATTTCTGATAAATTTTTTAGACTTGTACTATTTTTCTCAATTGCTTTTATCTCTGCCTTCCTATCTGCCTTTTTGGAAGGTATCTTCCATAGGCTCCCACTCTTCCTTTGGACTTTTTATTTCAGCAATCATATTTCTAATTTCTAAATGCTTTTAAAAGTCTTTACCCTGCAATCATTCTGAACTTCTTTTTGTCACCTCTAGGCTTTCCTCAATTCTCTGGTAATTCTTGGGTCTTTGATAATTTTTAAAATATATGTAGATAAGCAAAATCAACTAATAGTTCTATTGAAAACTCTTGCTGGGTCAAACAGGATGAGTCATAAGGTGATCAGCAGGTACCCCAAAACTGGCAATTTTTATAAAGTTAAATACACATTTATCATATAACCAAATATTTCTACTTTTAGATATTTACCTAAGAAAGACAAGAGTATTATGTTGAGACAAAACCTTAATTTTATAACAGATGTATTCATAACAGTCAAAACTTGACAATAACCCAAACATCCTTTAATTAAAGTATATCCTTAACATGAACACTGCTCACTCTGAGGGCTATATACTTTTCCATTTATATAACATACATAACAGGCAAAACTATGGAATAGGGGTTAGGTGACAGGTTAATAAATGGACAGTATTAGGGAATCTTTTGGATGATAGCAGTTCCTGTTTCTTGATTGATTTATTTGTGAAAATGCGTTTTAAATTAAAGAGTAATTTTTACTGTATACAAATGAATTTTAAATATAAATATAAGATTTAAATGACATTAATGTATTAAAATCACAACTTATAATAAAATTAGTAGTTTAAAATTTTACAAGGGGGGCCGGGGATTTAGCTCAGTGGTTCTGGTGCCTGTCTTATAAGCACAAGGACCCAGGTTCAATCCCCGGTAATCATATACCATACTGGGTGTGGAGACTCACACCCAGCAGCAATTATTACCACATACTTCAGTGCCGGGCATGGTGGCTCATGCCTGTAATCCCAGCACTCGGGAGGCAGAAGCAGGAGGATTGCTATGATGTGAGTTTGAGGCTGAGCTCAAGGCCAGCCTCAACTACAAAGTGAAACCTTGTCTCAAAAAACCTAAAAAAAAAAAAAAAAAAAAATTAGCAGGGTACAATATATGACCCTACTAAATGATGCAACCCCTGTGGCATTATTAAAATTAACTTGGTCAAAAATAATCTGACATGACAAAGCTATATCAGTATAAGTTCATCAGTATTACTTCATTTGTTCCAGCACCTGCCTTGCAAGTGCAAGGGCCCGAGTTCAGTCCCCAGTAACCACATACAAGGCCAGGCATGGAGACTCACCCAACAACAATCAGAACCACAGATGTTCAGCAGCAACCAGTACCACATACCACAGTGCTAGGCATGGTGGCTCACACCTGTAATCCCAGCACTTGGGAGGCAGAGGCAGAAGGATTGCTGTGAGTTCAAGGCTGAGCTCAGGGCCAGCCTGAACTACAAAAGTGAGACCCTGTCTCAAAAAACAAAACAAAACAAACAAACAAAAAAAACCCATGCAATTTATAAATATCTAAAATATTTATTGTTTGTTGTATAAGAAATTTACAATAATATAGAGAATACAGAGATAGATCATTAATCTTATGCATAGAATTCAGGAGGGGAAACTAACTATATAATATAATCCATATTACAAATCCAAGAAGTATAGAGGAAGGATTCAGCATAAAAGTAGTTGTTTTCTTCTTAGTAATTGGTCAGAGATTATTACTTGGATTAAATTCCCTGGCCCTGTGTTGGGAGCCATTTCCTACAGTGCCATGGCTGCCTATGGCCCTGCATTTTAAAAAGGTCTTTGAGGAAGAGGTCAAATTTGAATGTGGGGAGTTGTTTGTGGAAATGTGGGAAGGGCCCAAGGCAACTGGTGCAAGGGAAGGGCACGAAAACAACAAAGCGAGATGCAACTCAGGGAATTTTTCTCACAAATAATGGGGAATTTGCTAGCTGTTGTCATTATCAACATCATCATTATTTGAATCCTGTATGTCATATTGAAGCTGATTTGCTTATTCTAATAGCCACTGTGTTCTTCCAGCAAAATCTTTACTATTAGCCCAAAAGGTCTTGGGTTCTAATCAGCTGAAACTTGATTTTTGTTGAATTTGTCATGAAATGTGAAAATGTATGATTACTTAATTAAAAACATGTATCTTATCACCATCTTTTCCTTCATGCCTGTTTTGCATTCTAAGTAACACCATTTAAAATGCCACATAGTCACCATTTCTCATTAGTATTAAATTTTATTTTAAATTCTTCTGTCCCTGTGTTGTTCAGCCAGATAAAAAGAAGAAACAGATTTTCATTTGCCCTCTGTAATTGCAATCTTAAATTGCTCAATTATCCCCCTTTAAACTTTTCTTTTTTGCAGGCTGTTTACATAATCACGCGGAGTCAGTTGCTACAGTGAAACCTGACACCTGATCGTCCAAGCCTGCAATTTAGAAAATGAGACAAACCAGGATCTGCTCCTCCAACTGCATAGGGAAGATTCCAGTGTCTTTTTAAAAACGTTTACACTTGTAGTTAGTTTAGTCCTATAATATGATTCATTTCTTAAACCAGCTTTGCAAAGTGGTATTTTTTTAAAAAGAATAGTATAGATTTATACCTACCCACCACTCCTAGTTGTTCACTGCGATCTTATATAACAGGGCTTACCCGTAATTTGTGGGAAATGACATGCTCTGCATAAATAAGTTTTCTGGTGAGACCTTTATCTTTTAATCTCATTGCATGATTCAGAATTTTTAGTTGTTTCAATTCTGAAAATCATGCTAGTAACAGAGCAGGATGTCTGTGGCTACTTGCTGTTATGATATTATTTTGCTTCTGTTGTGATTTATCTTTTCCTACTAAGAGCAGATCCTTTTCTTTGCTCTCTTCTCTCTCCCTTTTCTCTTTTCTCCCTCTTCTGTCTTTGGCTCTGTTTTTCTCTCTTCCCTATTTACCTGTGTATGTAATTGGAAGTGCCTATTAATGCCAGTTAATCAGGTTCTGGTTAGTTTTACTATCACCAGAACCAATAACCTCTGCTTTAGAAACATCTGGAATAAATTCCCTTATGTTTCCTCACTTAGTTACTAGTCTTTTTAAACAACAACAACAAAAAACCATACAGCCTTATCACCTATTTGTGAAAACATTTTATTAGTAGCCATCAAAATATTCTCTCTACTTAATTTGCCAACTTAATAGTCAATGGTTTTGAATGTGTGCAGTCCCTTTAGTAATTAAGAGAGAGCAGAGCCTATGGAATACAAAGAAGGATGGGAAATCTAACAGGGATTTACACAATTCCTTGGCCCTAATCCTTGAGTATGCCAAAAAGACACTACTACCACCAGGAGTTCATTTAGCAAATTGTTTTATAAAGCCAACCACAGACAAATTATCACACAAGCAGCGACTGAGAGGAGACGACATTATTCCAAATAAAGGAGTACTTCTAGCTAAGGCAGTGGTCCAGAGCCCAAACTTTGCCATCAGATAGATTTGAACTCAAGTCCTGATTTCACTCACTGTGTGTCCTTGGAAGTTGCTTGTCTTTCCTTGCCTCTGTAAGCCTCAGTTTGATCGTGTCTGTCTCAGAGGTCTGTTACCAGGATTGAATGTAATTCAGATAAGAAGCACTCACTCATTCAGAAAACATTTATTGATCAGACACAGTGTATCCCAGACACTGAGCTTTGACCTGCTGATAAAGCCTAAGGCTTGCTTTCAAGTAATCCAGAACCAAGGAACCCACAATTAAGACAGTTAAGTCAACAGAAAATTATAATACAGTGTAAAGTGAGCTCAGCTTCAGAAGAGCTCAGTAGCTCAGATCGTGACAGGGATGGTTAAAAACAAGTTACAAGAAGAGGTAGTCACCAAGACATTTGAAAGGAACAGAAATAGAACTTATCTTCCAAGGTCTGAAGCTACCTTGAAGTTTCTAGAGCAACAAACATTTTAAACTCTGAATGGATTTTTATTGTTAGTTTTCATAGGTGTGGTTGTTTGGTTTATTTCAAAGTCAGAGAAACAGCATAGGGGAGAGTACTTTCTTTCTCAGTGGACTGAAAGGAGGGAAAATATTTGCATCCCTTTTGCAGTGGAAGAGGTAAGCAAGCCAAATCCTGAGGCAGCCATGGTATGGCAAAACGGAAGGGCGTAAGGGAAATGGGCCTAACAGGAAGTAGCAAGTCTAGCGTCTCACAGACGTGTGTTGAGCGTTCAGCAACATTTATTTCCTCTTTTGAAATGGTGCTACAATTTCATTTCATTTCTGAAGAACCACATCTTTCTTCATTCTTCTGTATTCTTGTAGAGATGACCCCAGTTGACTCCAGATATTGGCTGTGACTCAAGCCTGGCCAGTTAGAACCCTCCATTTGCTCTAGTGACTGGGTCAGGTGGGAACATAAACCTAGCAGTGCTTGTGAGTGGCGATGGGGGACTCCTGGTGAGCCGATACACAAGTATGTCTTCTGCTGGGGTGAACAGCTGAAGCTCAGGAGAGGAGCTGCCAGCCATTTTCCCATCTGAGACTGAAGCAAGCCAAGAGAGAAGCAATCCCCATAGCAGAATAAGCAGTCCATAAGGGAAGGAACCTTGGCTTTATTTTTCAATCTTTTTTATCGACATATCACTCACATAGAAAAAAATGCACAAAACAGATGTTTGAGTCAAAAGTTACTACTAAGTGAATACATCTTTTACTTTTACCCAGATCAAGAGATAGAACATCTCAGGAGGCTGAGGCAGGAGGACTGCTAAGTTAGATGCCTACACCTGGGATATACAGTGAGACTTTGTTTCAAAATATCAAAAAATAAATTAAATAGGACATTATCCTCCCACTCCTCCTCGAATACTAACCTCTATCCTCTTCACCATTAATACTATAGTTTCAATAGTTTTTGAATTTATATAAATGTGTGCATTTAGCTCTGCCACTACAACAGTATTGTAGAAGGTGCACATATATTTCTACTTCTATTTCTTCTGGCTGTATTCCTAAACATAGAACTGATGTGGCTGTCCATTCAGCTTTAAAAGATACTCAGCAAATTATTTTCCAACATGATTGTACCAATTTAGTCTTTTACCTTAATATATGCCTGTTCAACATGCAAGGCAACGCTGAACTTCATCAGTGTTTTAAATGTACATATGAAGTATATTATTGTTTTTTTCTTTTTTGTGGTTTACTTGTGTGTATGTGTGTGTGTGTGTGTGTGTGTGTGTGTAGATGGTGGTGGCACTGGGCATTGAGCTACAGCCTCACGCTTTTTTCTTTTCTTTTTCTTGACACAAAGTCTCACCAGGTTGCCCAGGATTGCTTACTCCTGCCTCTGCCTCCTGTGTAGCTGGGATTATAGGCTGTGCCATTGTGCCTGGCTTAAATTTTATCTTTAAGAATATGCCTGATAAAAGCACTTTTTATTTACATGTTATAAATTCCTTCTCCCACTCTGTGACTTGCCTTTTTCTTTCTTTTTTTTTTTTTTTTTTGAGACAGGGTCTCACTTTGTAGTTCAGAACCACTGAGCTAAATCCCCAGCCCTGCCTTTTTCTTTTCTTAATGCTGCCATATATTTCAATGTAGCTCATACTTATCCAGTTTCCCTTATGGTGGTTCTTTTTATGTAGCAGAATAAAATATTTTCTATGTTATCAACCATTCCCTTTAACACTTAGAGCTATAATCCACACAGAATTAATTTTTGTATAAGGTAAAAAGTATATATTTTCCCATGTGGCTATCCACTGAGTGAGCAGTGTTATTTGAAGACTATTCTTTTCTTACTGCTATGCAGTGTCACATTTTTCATAAATCAAGAGTTTATACATTCAAGGGTATGTTTCAAGATCTCTATTGTCTTTGGTGCATCTGTTTGTCCACCTTCGTATTAAAAACCTTACTATCTAATACAATACTATGTTTTGCTTCTTCAAGGCCAACACGAGAGCATTCTCCTGCTTAAAGTAGCGCTTTTAACGGTGTCAGGGAACAAGTTTTTCTAGTAGGAGCAGATCACTGATTAAGGAAAAATCTGTTTCCTGACATACACTAATTTCTCCTTCTTTGGAAGTTTTCTGTACAAGCCATGCTGCCCTTAGCTGCACTATTATCTTGCTAGCCAAGACATCACAGTCTCACAGATCACTGAAGCGTCTGCTATAGCCAGTGGCACGGGGAGTTATTCCTGTCCCACACACCAACTGCTGGCTCTTCAGGCAAGCCCTTGTGGGCTAATAGGCAGACTGAGACTTTTAATATGGAAGGCTACTTTATGAATTTGCAGCTCTCTCAGGCTGGTCTCTGTCCATGCCCCACCTTCTTTTGGTTACTCCAGGAAGTCACTCCTCATGGAGTGGTCCAACTGACCTTTTAAAAACATATTTATGTTATTTTTCCTAGCCTTCTTGTATAGCTCTTATAAAGTTCAAACTCCAGTATTGTCTGGTTTTGGTCGACATGTCTCACTGCATGCTTCTTCCTGCCTTAGAACCTTTTTCTGAGGACTATTTCCTCTAACTGGATTATTTCACAACCAGGAGTCACGTCCCCTGAGCAGCTGTCCTCTTTTCTTTTTCTTAGTTTAAATACTTCTTCTTTGAGCAAGGATTCTCCAATCACCTACGTGAAAGTACATTTAGCTTTATAAGATTTCATTGCTTCTTCTACTTTTCCATGACATGAATTCCCAATTGTTATCAAACAATTCCTCTAATTGTTTGATGTCTCTTTTTTTCATTTCAGAATGGAAGTTTCGTGAGAGCATGAATTAAATTAATCTTAATCTTGTTATAGTTAGCATATAAGACCCCAAAAGTCTTTGATATTCACTGGATATCTGAATGTCTGTTTAAGAATGAGGACATGTTAAGGGGCTGAGGCATATTAACATAGGAGTATTTTCTCCTATCTATTATAATCATAGACTGAGAATCAGAATACTGGTTCTGCCATTAAGATGAAACACAAGTTTGACAAAAATTAACTTTATTCCGACAGCAAGTGGCAAATAATTGAGGTAGTGTGCAACATAGTGAGGTAAAATATAGATATTTCAGGAAAGCAGTGAAGAAGCAGGAAGAGGAGAGAGCAGTTTCCCTCTTGGATGCCATCAGCCAGACAGTTATGCTGACCACCCGGAAATGGAGCAGCTCTCATCGGCGCAAATCACCGAGCCAGCTTAATCACAAAGACAATGCCACTTCCACAGGCCTTTTCTCTGTGCGCTGATTTGATATATGCCTGCTGTAAGATTTATGGCGAAAAACTGTCAGTAATCTGACTTTCAACTTGTAACAGATACAGAAATGCTTATGCTTTGTAAATGTGTCCTTTATGTTCACTTACCATTTTTTTTGCTGTCTTACAAATCTGCCAAGTAAGCTGGGATAAACTTTGAAGAACAGAAGTAGACATTTGCATATTTATGATAGAAAAATACACAAAAAGTAAGTTATCCGTTTTCTTAAGAAAACTGAATCCTTATGACCAAACATAAGAACTGTCACTTGGATTAAAGAATGAGTGAGGAGTACCTAAAATAATAGACTAATCTACATCATTATGTCCTAAGCGTTAAGTCCTTGCTGCCAAGCAAGATCTTCCTACAAGATTTTTTTTCAATTAGCAGATGTTTCATACATCATATTTTAGTGAAACTCCTAGCATTTTCTTGGGAGAAAAAGGAGCCTGATAATTTTAGATTCAAATAATATGTGCTTCCACTGAATGTAATTCTTT
>PVIR01044069.1:0-11405 GCA_004026965.1 Petromus typicus
AGGTAACTTTCTTCTGCCATAGGCCTTTCTACCAAGCCACTTCTCCCCTGGAGCCAGCCAACTATGGACTGAGAATCAAAATAAACGTCTTCTTAAATGTTGTGAGTATTGAGTATTGTGTTTCAGTAATGAGGAAGCAATTAAGATACTTGATCTCTTTAAATCCAGTCTTTTAAAACTTGTTTCCCACATTTTGACCAGTATAATCTTTTGCTAAAACTTATCTACATTCTTTGGTTTGTTTTCTTTTTAAGCTACTTGAAGCTTAAGATCTTTCAGTGGCTTTGGGTTTAAAGTCAATACTCCTTTCTATGGCTGACAAGGATTTTCAGTGTTCGGCTTCTACTTCAGCCTGCTCTGCATGCCCACTCTTCACTTGCTGTTGGAGTTACATGAATTAACAGAAATTCATCTAGCTCCCTTTCTTCCTCTGACCTTGGTGTTGAAATCCTGTTTCTTTGGTACAATTCTGACAATCATGTCAACATTCCTGGAGGTTTGATTTATCTTTCTCTGAGATAGCCTTTGCTAAGTCTCTCTCCACCACTAAGTACCGTTTCAGAGTCTCACATGGATTGCATGAATCCCTAGGACATCCATTCAATGTTAGATAAACTTCACTCAGGGATCTATCAAGTGTGGGCTTGGTGTCTGTGAGGGTAACTGAGAAAAGACAAAATCTTGGCTTATTCAGCTTTCATTCCTCTAGTGTTATCACAGCACCTTATCTCACTATTTTGCTGACTCTATTCTTGATGCAATCAAGGATTCTCCTAAGGTTATTGTATTTTGGTTAGAATGATGTCCAGCTAGTACACATTTATTGAAAGAATAAAATGAAGAAATAGTTAATAAAAAATGTCAACATATTTATTTGATTTTAGGTCATTATAATTATTTCACAGTCTGGGAAAACATGCTTGGAAGTAAAAGAATTCAATGAATGAAAGTTCAGTGAATAAACACATGATCATGTCTTTAAAATTGTATGTAACTCCTCCTCCTAAACTTGCTTTCAGACAGTCTTTTAAAGAAAAGTGTTTGTCTTGACAACCTAACATAGTCACACTACATTCCTAGAATATTCTTTAGAATTAGAAATAGACTTTAGAAATTAATAAAAGTGTTTTTAATGTTTTGAAGTCATTGGTTTTCTTTTATTCTAAGGAAAAGGAACACTGTAGGAGTATTTTGCTTTTGGAAAGAATACATCAGCTGGATCTGGAATTTCAGCAACTAATTACTTTTCAAATTGTTTGGAGAATAATTTTAAGGTGCATGTAGTGTTGGATGTCTAATATTCAGTATGATCGCACAGTTTCCTTGCAAATCTAAATACGTGTGTTAAAAATGATTGATAGATATACATTAATTCTCAGTTTCCTTTCCAAAGACATACATCTGTAAACAAGTTTATATTTTCTGCCTCCCTGGTGCTTTCCACTTACATACGCATACCGTTCTTTGTCAGAGCATGGTTGGTCGTTTCATGTTTGCAGAGATCATGAGTCCACTTTATACTAGTGACTTATACTTTCCACTCTTTGTGTTTGTAGGTAATAGCCTTTTTGTATACCAATTTGCTTACACTGCAGTCTGTGCTGCTAATCCTGTACATTGCCTGACCTCTGAATGGAAAAATAATAACAAGTTAAAACAGTCATTTTACCTGAAGTCGATAAGGCCATCGCACTCACCCTGTTTTCAATTCACATCCTCAATTTTCATTCACTCATTCTCGACTTTGAGAGGAAGGAATAATGACAGGTTACAGGCACTTTATTTCAAAATTCACTCACAAAGTTATTGACAAGCATTTTTCACAGAAACAGCTCTTCTCCCTGACCCTCGTGAGCTGTTTACATGAAAAATGCTCTTCCTTCTAGATTAATGAGAGTGGAACCTAATTCTATACAGCAATTGCTTTAGCATCTCTGTTTTTGATATGGGAACAAAATAGGGATAATTTGCCTCAAATTGCAGTCACTTCACTCATAATAAAAATCTCAGAGTACTGTTTGCTTTCAACTTTCATTAGGTAAGCTGGGGCTGTCATTAAGGCACCAACACATAAATGTTATATTAGCACTTAACAGAAGCATAGCATTCTCATCGAGGAGATAAATTCTACCCTTGTCAATATAATTCTGCACTAGATGCAGTAAAAGAGTTGAAAAGATGAAATAGTGAAGGTTTGTTCTGGAGGAAAAGGAGTACTTTGTTCATTGAAGCTTAAAGGCCATTTTGTTGGCCTGGGAGCTAAGTTCTGCTCAGAAAATATGTCCAAGAAAAACTCTTACATCAAGTCAAAAACAGTGAGACAAACTTTCAGACATACTTTTTGACCAAAGTTATTAAGTCAGTTCTTTAAACTTCTGCATACTTTCAACTGACATTTCAACTGTGGAGAATAATAAGAATTTAAGGCTAAGACAGAGTTCATTTCCAGAAAGCAAATAACAATTACTCTGTGAGAACTGCTATGCACACAACATATTTTAATGTTCAGTAAGTCTTTTAAAAGTATAAGGCAATATGTATAGTGCTATAATGAAGTGATTAAAACTGAATCTCTGTCCTTAATTTTATCTCTAAATCTTCCAAAACTACTCTTACACTATCTCCCATTTAAAGCTAAGAAAAGTACTACTGTGGTTGGAAAAGTAGAAATTATTTAATCCAAATTTATAGAAAAGGAAGGGGAGGGGATCCAAAAGCTTGGCCTAACTTTGTGATTTTCTCTCTTTTTTCCAAGTCTGTCATAGTCTTTGTTCTACTATCAACAATTGTAAGGAGTCTTGTGCCTATTGTCACTGGGACTACCTATGAGCCTTCAGAGTACAAAATTGTCTATTTTAACCACTGAAGTCAGATGATAATACTTTCATGTGAAATGTGAAATGGCAAAGTGACTAATTTTTAAGACATGAGTAGAAACAAAACTCTTACATGATTCTGTCTACAGATCTGGGAGAAAGGACTGTTCAGATTAATGTTATAATTATAGAGCTGAATATATCTGCATTTGTCAATTAGGGTTACTCTTCCACTAAAATGGGAAATCATTGTAATGCAACCTTTCCCAGAAGATTAATCCATTTTTAACTGCCTCGCCTTCTGTTCCTGACACTCTGATAATCTCAAAAATGGCCTGTAAAAGCTTACTGTGGCCAGATTTATAAATTAATGAGTGGATTAAATGAAGGTGTGAAGTGCATTTCTACTGAGACTTCAAAGTCACAGATTTAGCAAATGTTCATTATAGATATATATTTAAAATAGTAGTTTTGATATGTAACATGTTTGTATAGATAAACAAAAGACTCATTTTCAAGATTAAACTAACTTTAAGTACATAAATAGTTTTTTAAAAATTAGAGATAGAAAAGAAAATGATTTTATGTATTCCCAGTCTACTATGCTGAAAAATATTGTGTACAGAAAGTTCGAGTTGACTTCAAAAATTAGAAATTTTTGGTTACACTTATAATTAAAAAATATGTTTAAAGTGAGAGCCAACAACTTCTTAACTATATTACGTACAAATGCAAATGAACTTTTAAAAATCAGCATCAGGGCCTACCAATTAATTAAATACCTAAGTATCAGCTCTTCAATGACAAAGAAATATACTTTACATAGTTCTGCATCCTAAACAGCTGACACAGTGTCTGCTATGTAATAAGTAAAAAAATGTTCCATGCTAACATTTTTCTGGAGGACAGTGTATATAAAACTATCAAATATTTATTCATTGTCCCCCAAGATTCAATCTTAGAAGTTTCTAACAAGAAAAACTGGAAACGTTCACAAGGAAAACAATGGGGAGGGGGGGCTGGGACTCGGCTCAGTTGTTCCGGTGCCTGTCTTGCAAGCACAGGGGCCTGAGTTGATCCCTGGAAACCATATACAGTACTGGGTGTGGAAACTCACGCCCACAGCAATCAATACAACATACCATGATGCCAGGCGTGGTGGCTCACGCCTGTAATCCCAGCACTTGGGAGGCAGAGGCAGGAGGATTGCTGTGATGTGAGTTGGAGGCTGAGCTCAGGGCCAGCCTGAACCACAAAGTGAGACCCTGTCTCAAAAAAAAAAAAAAAAAAAAAAAAAAAAAAAAAAGAAAATAATAGGGAATATATAAGATTTTTTTCAAAGATAACAGTGAAATCTATTAATAACCAAAATACCCACCGTACAGCTGTGAAAAATCGTATTTTCAAAGACAATTTTGTTATAAGAGAGAGAAAATATATAGGAGAGAAGCAGTTCAAATACTAGTAGGCAAAAACCTCATTATAATAGGATTAATACATACGTATATGTACACATTCCCATCTGATCGAGGCAAAAATGTCTTTCACAGGAATTAGGAAACATTTCTTGCAAGCTTCTTTGGACTTGTAAAGATAGAAAGTAAGCCCCTACTTATTGGATACAGAGATATCTGTGAGGCTGGGAGCAAGAGGCTGGAGTGTGGGGCAGCATCAGCTCTAGGCAGCAAAACTAATTCTAGGCAAGAACTGAGAAAATTGGCAGGAAATGGGAATTAGAGACAGCAAAGAAATTTTTCCTTTTTTCCTATTAGCTATTTTTTATTTTGTCCTTTATATTTTGTGTTTCTCACATAAAAGATGATGCAATATTTAAATCTGTGTGTCTGCTTAATTTCACTTAACATTATGATCTCAAGATGTATCCATTTACATAGGAATGACTCAAATTTATCCTTCTTCATTGCAGCGTAGCATTCCCTTGTATATAAATATACTTTCTTTGTCCATTCATCTGTTGGTAGGCAGGTAGCCTGCTTCCAAGACTTATCTGCTAAAAATTGTGTTGCTGGATATATTCATTATATTTCTTTAATACAATTTTAAACTCTTTTAACAAGATATGTAGAAAGAGAATAGTTTTGTTGTTTCCATTTTTAATATTTTTGAGGAATCTCTATACTGATTTTCATAGTCTTTAACTAGTTTGCACTTCTACCAGTACTGAAGAAGAGTTCCTTTTTTTACTTTTTTCCTTACTTCATAAGGAAATATATCATAAAAATCCTTTTTTAAAGTATTAACTTGCCAGAACTGATTAGTAGTATATAAATACGTGGTAAGGTTTTATTAAATGTTATTTTTTAATGAACATTATAAAAATATTAAAGAATTGTCATTATAAATGTTGTATATATGACTAAAAAGGTAATTACATCATGTGTCATAATACAGTATTGCTTTTAATTATAGTTGTATTGGTTTTATAGTTTCTTTTTCTAAAATTTAATCTTGCATTGTTTTTTGGTTTTTTTTTTTTTTTTTTTTTGAGACAGGGTCTCACTTTGTAGTTCAGGCTGGCCCTGAGCTCAGCCTCCAACTCACATCACAGCAATCCTCCTGCCTCTGCCTACCGAGTGCTGGGATTACAGGCGTGAGCCACCATGCCCGGCACTGTGGTGTGTGGTACTGGTTGCTGCTGGGCGTGAGTCTCCATGCCCAGTATTCTATGTGGTTACCAAGGATTGAATCCGGGTCCTTGCACTTGCAAGACAGGTGTCGGAACCACTGAGCTAAACGCCCGGCCCAGATCTTGCATTTGTTTTGGTTGTATAGTTGTACAAAAGCCATAAGTGAGGGAGTTCTTAGCTACATTTATGGTTTTTGCACATACAAGTAACTTTCAAACACAAATAATGCATGCTAAAACCAAACATCTGTAAGAAGAGTTTTCTTACTTTCAAAAATAAAAAATTTGAGGAATGTTATAATTTTCTTGATAGCTTCAAACTATATTATTACTGCAATTAATATGCCATGTTAGCTGAAAACTAGATGCATTTCATTTCAGTTAGAGAACTAGATAAGTTTTGTTGGCTCGATTGTCACAGACAATAAATCTAAAAAGAGGGCACCCCACCCCACCAATAGGACATGCACCTATGGGTGACTCATTGTCAATTTTTGCTAACATGTTTAACGACACGCTTTACAAATTTTTATTTTCCAGTCTCTAAAATGGACAACACATATCTGAATCCCTTTGAGTGCTGTGAGGAGGAACAAAAGTATATGTGAAAGCTGGTTAAATTGAAGGTCACGTGGCTTCATAAATGAAGTGATTTCAGTAAGCCTAATCATAGGGCCTATGTATTCTGATTCCTTTTTGGTTCATGTAGGTGATTAAATATAGGTTATGAGAAGTTAAATGTAGGAAGTTCATTGATTCTTGGCTGTCATAAAATATTGTTGAAATCTAATTGATTTCAGAGGCCACAGATCACTAAAATTTTGGCACCATTCAAGGGTTCAATGAAAGTTCCCACTGTATCTCTGCTAAGCATAAAGTGTTGTTACATACACACAGCACAAAACAAAGACTATGCCTACTGAAGCTGTACCCCAGACTGCAGAAAGGACTGACCCTGAGAAACAGCTCCGTCTTTAGCACCTGAGTTTCTTTTTTTTTTTGAGACAGGGTCTTGCTTTGTAGTTCAGGCTGGCCCTGAGCTCAGCCTCCAACTCACATCACAGCAATCCTCCTGCCTCTGCCTCCCAAATGCTGGGATTACAGGCGTGAGCCACCACACCCCGCACTGTGGTATGTGGTACTGGTTGCTGCGGGGCGTGAGTCTCCACACCCAGTATGGTATGTGGTTACCGGGGATTGAACCCAGGTCCTTGCACTTGCAAGACAGGTGCCAGAACCACCGAGCTAACTCCCTGGCCCCAGCACCTGAGTTTCTACCTTTGAGTTGATATTAAGTAACCATATCACTCATTACAGCCTTTAATCTCTCTTGCTGATACCTTTTAATTTTTAAATAGCCCTATTTTACAAATCATATCCTTTTCCTGTGTTCTCCCAACTAAAGAATTAATTTTGCAAGCAAAATATCTAAACAGTAAGCATAATAAGAATGAAACAGGTTAAAGCTCATTAGCAGCAGGGAGCAGATGTAGTAAAACTCTGCCAGTTCCCCTACATTTCCTTCTCAGCAGGGACAGGGCGCCAAGCTGTGAGTTAGTTCTGTGGCACAATGCTTGGCTGCTGTTTCAGTAATTGTATCTCTATAGCTTCAAGTATAACACTAACAATTCACTTTGATTTTTGATTTTTCTGTGCAATTGTGATATCTAAAAGGACCCCATAAAGCTAAAATGTAAAGTTAAGTACCAAGTGCAAGGTAATCAGGAAACTATAAAAATACCTTTGATAAGAAAATAATCATATGTTATAAAGTCCAGTTATCTTTAAAAAAATACCAACTTCCTGATAAACAGACTGTGGATGAAATCTGTCTGTAATTGCTCCAGATAACTTTCTTGACATATCACACAATATTTAACATTGGTAAAATGAGTGTTACATAATAGGTAAAAAAAATGAAAGATAATTGCAGGGATCAAAGCATTACACTGATTTTGATATAGACTAAAATCAAATGACTTTTATTATAAAAATGTGATTTTAAAATATTAGGCTAGGATTTCCTCCTTCACATATAAAGTTGAAATAGAACCATGTTTGAGGAAACAGCAGTTTCAAGCAAATGAAAGGGCCTAAAGAGGTGAACGTTAGCCAGGCTTTATTTTAACTTCTTTTCTAGAGGTTAAAGTTCTTTCATGGGATTAAAAATACTGCTTGCATGTTTCAAAATACTAGAGGACAGATGATCATCAGTGTGAATTTACCTGCTAGACTGGATATCAGGATAGAGGGTTAAGGTATAATTTATCCAGCAGAAGGGTCTTTGACAGATCAGACTGTAGTTGATGTAAATGCGACTATCAACAGATTTATCTCCTTGTTCTTCTGATTTTGTAGATCATGCCCAAACCAGTGTAATATGCTTGTTTGCTAATCTGTGTTTTCATAATAGATTCATTAAGGTAAGTATGACAGGACACTTAGAAGAATGAAACTAATGGTTTCAGGAATGCTACTCTAGATCTTCTGAAGAAAGAAGGAACTTTTTAGAGTGCATTTACTAGCAGAGTGGAAATGTATGTCCTGAGTTTATCTACAATAAACTCATAATCTACCCACTGGAAAGCAATAGGGTTGGACTCGAAGCCTAGAGCAGAGTTAAACCTTCAAGGAGGTATTAGACATTCCCATTTCATAAAATTGAAGATGCTGAGGTCAAGAGGATCCACAAGTCATGAAGAAGTTGACCTGAAGACATAAAAGTTTGCCTTTATTCCTACTCAGGTTGATGATTCTGAGTGTTTTAGTCATTTTCCACTGTAAAAGAAAGAAAACTGTGTTTTATTACATGTTACCTTGCAAATAGTCTTGGATATCTTTTGATATAACTAGGCCCTGAGGGCTTATATCATTCAGCTCATACCTTTGGAGACCTGGTTAAATTCTTCAAACTCAATACTAAGTATGTGACATGAGAAGTCATAGTAACATCACTTAGGACTTGTTGGCTATGATTAAAGTTTACACAAGATAGTAGGTCACTTTGTGGTGACATTTTAGTGAGCAGTTTCAACACTAAGGGCATGGAAATGGTTGAACATAAAAACTACTGAGTTCCCTTAGCTATTTCCAGCAACGGTCCAATAGTTATCAGGGTTTCCCAAAGTTTCCACTGGAAGATTTTGAATTTAAAACTTCCAGTGAATTCTCCATTTTTGTTTAATTAGAAACTGATTAAGAAAAATATAACTGAATTAAAGTAAACACATATATGGATCCTTCTTAATGACCTACCTGTATAACCATTGTTCAGAATAATGATCAAGGTGTGCTGTTTGGACATCCACTTGGACTTAAAATGCATCTTGCTTTTCTATACAGTTATATACACCTTGTTTATAGTTTTAATATATTTTATGCTACATTATACCTTGTTATACAGTACTTTAATTTTGCTTATTGTATTGTACAGTTTTATGTTCTGTTATACATTATAATACTTCATGTAGAAGTTACACAAATAAAAGCAAAGTCATCAAGTTGGAGTTTCGTTTGACCATTTCTTTGTTTTGAATATTGTAATGCACATATCATAGACATATCATTTAGTGACTGATTCAATCACCTACCTATATGACCTTAACTTGTCTGTTAAACAAGCAATGTCTGTATATATAGGAAAACTGACAGAAAATACAGCTCCAATGTAGCAGAAAAAACTCAACCCATAACAAATCACTTAAAATATAGTGGCCTATAATAGGTATATAAAGCTTGGGCAACTGGTGACCTATCTACCTTTTGGAATAATTTCATTTAGGCTACTGTCATCCCTACTGAATATCATCAAGTGACAAGAAAGAAGAATGATAACTCCAAAGTCCTTGAAAGCAGTCAGACCATCAGGATTGAAAGAATGCTCATCAAAACAGGATTGTGCTGACTGAGTACGTGTGAGCGAGCGACAACAGCGGGATACTTAACGATCTGGAGGCTAGTGATCTGAAGTGTTCGGAAGAGAGAGGGCAAGGAAATGCTTTAAATTACGATTGAAGTGGTGCCTAGAGCAATATGGAGTTCACTGTGGATGACGATGACAGTAGGTGACAGAGCAGCCCGGTGTGTAGCTACGGGGAACAAAGCTGTGGCTCCTCAGTGAAAAGCTTCAGGCTGCTGACGGCCTAGCAAGGAGAACTGTGTGACGGACCTTTCAGGTGAAGCTGCTACCAAAGAATTGACAATTTTCACATGAAAATTTGAGTGCAAAAGGTATGAAAAGGAATAGAATCATAAAAATAAAGCACTGCACAAAGTCATCAACGTCATCTGTCCGGTTCTTTCATTTTATAAAAGGAAAACAGCATTCTAGAGAGTTATCTCTTGCTCACCCATCAAAAGCGGCATCTCCAAATCCCTGGTCTAGCTATCAATCCTATGGAGAGCATATTTTAGAAGTATCGTCTTTAAAATAGTGGCACAACCACCTAAACTAAAAAATAAACACAAAAAAACCCTGTGTCAAATATTTTATATCGTCAAAGAAAATCTGGAAAGTGGGATGTTCAAAAACTGTGAAATCTATGCGTTCACAACCTCCAGGGGATTATTACATTCATGATTCTGATAATGTGTTTGAATTTCTAATACAGCTGTAAGACTTTTACTCCATCAAAAAGACCTATTTTGAACTTCAAGTGCCGCAGAGATCAACTCCTTCTAACTTTTCCTTTCAAAAATAGCATAGGAGAACCCAACTCATTTCTATGTGGGTAGTCCTCTCTGCTTCTCCTGCCAAATTCACTGACGCTCACAGTAGGAAATGTACTTTAGGCTCCCAGCTCTTCCGCAGAATTTCTGCTGGTCTGCTCTTCTCAGGTGAGCTTCACACTCAAAGTTTCAGTTGTCTTTACTGCAAACTCAAATGGATAGCTGCAGTTATTATATGTTCTTAAGTATCCAGATAGCCCTACATAATGAGAATGTAAGATAAGGCCTGTGGATTTAGCTCAACTGAGCTAAAACAGCTGAGCCTGTTTTCCAAGTGCAAGGGCCTGGATTCAAACCCTGGTAACCACATACAATAATAGTGGGCATGGAGATGCACACTCACCAGCAATCAGTACCACATACCACAGTGCTGGGCATGGCAGCTCATGCCTGTAATCCCAGTACTCGGGAGACAGAGGCAGGATGATTTCTGTGAGTTCAAGGCTGAGCTCAGGGCCAAGCTGAACTACAAAAATGAGACCCTGTCTCAAAAAAAAGAATGTAAGATAAAAGTTATTTCTATAAAATATAAGTTGAGAATTTTAGGGGGTTTGTACAAAAATAAGTTTTTAATAGAAACATGATGTCTACATTGGCAAGAATGTGGCAAAACTGGAACTCTTTCTCACTGCCGATGGAAGTGCAAAATTGTGCAGTTACTACGGTGGTCCTTCAAAAACTTAAAACACATAACTCAGCATTCCTATCTTTCAGTGTGCATCCAAAAGAACTGACATCAGGGTCTCAAAGATATATAGCACTTCCATATTCTTGGAAACATTATTCACCATGACCAAGAAGTAGAAGTAACCCCAATGTCCACTGGTAGGTGAGTGAAGAAAGAAAATGTAGATACAGACAATGGAAGACATTCAGCCATTAAAAGAGTGAAATACATCACAACATGGATAAAAGTTGAAGTCATTATGCTAACTGAAATAAACAAGTCAGGGAATGGCAAATACTAGTAGATTTATCCTAACTATCTGAAATACTTGTACTCAAATAGCCAGGAGCCAGTCGGCACCAGCTTGTAGCCAGAAGCCTAGCCACAGGTGAAGGCTTTCATCTGTTAGAGAATTCAAATTCTTTGACAATTGGTGTGGCCAACTGAAAGAGACAAACAGTTGAACAGAATTATATTACATTCCAGGAAAATGGCAGAGCAGTAAGCAACAAGAACACAGCCTCTCTGAAAGTCTAAATCCAGATAT
>PVIR01044070.1:0-11404 GCA_004026965.1 Petromus typicus
ACTGTTCAGAATCCCTTATGTCACTGCACATTACGAACCAGGTGGGTTCTTCAGTATTGTTTTGGAAAAGGAATGACTCTTGTTAAAATACAAATCCATGTTACTATTCATCCCAGGGAACCCAATGAAGAATTGTGGACTATAACTGCACAAAATTGCAAATAAACATCTGCAACTAATCCAGAAAAGGTGTCCCTGGAGATCTCCAAAAATGAATATCATGAATGCCATCTAGCTCATATTTAAATTAGCTTATACCAACCATATCTTTGGAATTTTTCAAAATCCTTACAAGAATTTGTTTTTTGTTTTTCAGAAGGAAGATAAAGAGACACTGTAAATTTATGTCTCTGAGGTCTTCTCAGCATAGAAAATATATTTACTACATTGTATCAACTTAAGTAGTTCAGTATGTACATAGCATAGAATACAGAATTGAGCCTACAGAAGTGACTTGTGAAGATATGAAATTAGATAAATAAGATAGAAATAAAATGTAGAAAAAATCCCACCATTATGCAGCTTAAAATCCTGTGAACCCATTTAAAAACACCATTAATTAACAATTTTCTTGATGGTCAGGGATTATATATGAGATAGTACACTTACGATGGTAAAAAAGATTTAGTGATTGGCCTAACTTTGTTTTACTGCATTTTCATTACAAGTAACTGAATGCTAACTGCTGTGCAGTCATAAGATTCTACAACATGCTACGGTTTTGTGAGGAAATTTCACATCGATAATTTACATCTGTCTATCCAGATAGCTGTTTGATATGATGATTTTTCATCATTTTCCACATGAAAGGCTGGTGCTCAGCTCACCTGTTGGCTCTCATATTCAGAGCTAGACAAAGCCGGAGCCAGGGTTTGCAGCTATGTCCATCTGATGCCAAGTTTTCGATTTTTTGATATCAGGAACCCAATATGTAAACAGTATTTATTATTTCCTCCTCAGTATAAGTACAATATAATGTTTAAGATAAGGGGACAGAAGGTCAGCTAGTGTGTACTGCTGAAGTGTTGATTCTCAGAGCTCAGCAGACCCAGTCGTGAAGAACGGAAGGCATGCTCAGGAATTTCGGAGGCAAAGCACGCAGCAACACAACACAGGTGGACCAGCGCCTTGATTACACAATGTTCTCGAAGCTTGGGGCAGAATTACACTTAGTATCATCTCATTGGCTACATTCAAACTTTTCGTTGGTTACAAGCTTACACATCACATTGGCTAGGAGAGATTTCCACCTATAAGAGAGAAGCAAGTATAACAATCTTTTTTTTTTCTTTTTTCTTTTTTTTTTTTTTTTTTTTGTAACGACAAAAGAATTTCTAAAAGCTGAGTCTTCAGGGGCTTCACACCTTAATTGCCACAAAAGCTGCACAGTACCTGCAGCTCTGCAGTGAATATAGCAAAGTTTACAAAGTTAAAGGTTTGTGGAGAGGTAAAGGGAGGGATTTACTTTGGAGCTTTCCAAGAATCAAGCTAGAGCTTTACTTAAGAGGAAAAGTTTACGAATTCAATTTTTCCCTTTCAAGTACATGAAGAAAAAGTGTACCATGCTTGAGACCTAATGGAACTGTTAATTATACTTGACTATATGTCCGAAAGCCATATTTGTATGTCAGCCTCCTTGGCTACAACTCTCGAACGAAAACTAGCCATAGGCAGCATCTTCTTTTAACCCAGACCCTGTGCAATATGTGGGCTTTTCTGGAATTGCTGAAGTTCTGACTTCAGAACATACCATGACTATGTAAACAGTAGGAATATAAAGGAATTTCTTTCCCAGAGAATTCATACTACTTGCAGATAACCAGGATTGAGTTGGTGCTTTTAGAACTTTTCTCCTCGTGAAAATCTGTCATTTCACTTCATTCTCTGGTAACTTTTTTTTTTTTTTTTTTTAAACTAACATATCTTGTAGCAAGTAACTGGTGTAGCAGCTGTCATTTGGTAGCAGTCAGTAGGTACATTTATGCTTTAGGTTGTATTTCCTTGTTACTATAATCTCTAAGTTCAGTCTTTGACAAAAATATTTAAATCTTGGCAGAATATTATGACACTGCAAATTTTAGAATAATAGCAAAATAATATTCAAATCTTCCTATACCTCTCATCCAGTGGAAATTCATAATTATATAGCAGAGAGTAAATATATAGTACATATTTTATAATTGATAAGCTCATTTCAATAAAGTTGTGTTCATAAAAGTCATATGTAAATTATCTCACGTGAAATGAGTTATCAATATGCCTCACTGAAATACTCACCCCACACATATTTCTTATTTCCTCTATTGCACATTTATACTTGCACCACCATGCTTTCATGTGTTCTAAGGTGTTTTGTAGTTCAATATTTAATCAGATATAAAATACAGAAAATTAATCAGACCAAATTGGAATCCAGGAGCCGTAATTATTGAGTCAGTTTACTATAGTTTTACATGTTAATTTTGGAAAGGAAGAAATAACATGAGTTAAATTAACAATGCATTATTTTGAAAGCATTATTGGTGAATTTTCCCAGATGTGACATCATGAAAGGTATTAACTATTTGATAAAAGGTGGTAAAAACTGACTGATAATTCTCCCTCTCTCTAGGTCACTACATGCAACTTGGGGTTCCTTGGAAACATAGACTCTTTCCCACACTCTTAGATTTGGTCCAATCTTACAGCCTGATGCAGCAAAACTGATGTTACACCTGTTTGAAGCCTAGAATCAAAAGTCCCCTTATGGTTTTTCTCTAACTTTTGCAAATTTGTCCAGTTGCTATGGGAAAAGTTGAAGACCAGTCTTAGGTAAGGAGAGACCTGTGCTCAGTTTTCCCAATTTCTCTGACTGACAGATGATAGCACCTCAAACCAAGCTACCAGTGAGCCACTGTTCAGGTAGATGAATTAAGTCACCTGAGTCACCATGACCCAACCAGGAGTGTCACCTCATATGATCAGAACCTAAATACGTGGCTGTCTTTTTAAACCACAAGTTTTGGGTCAATTTTGCCATGCCACCTGTCAGGCCTAACTTGAGATCCTACCACCAGCAACACAGAATGTGGTTTCATTTGACAATGTGCGTGTAATTACGTAAGGTTAGATGAGGCCACGCATGGTTCCCTAATCAGTATGACTTATGAGACCAGGACTTGGACCCACCATCTTATATAGGCTAGACAGAGTAGAAAGGGAGAGAAGGAGAAGAATAACCAAAGCCAGCATTGTCTGTATATTACAAAAGCGAGGAGAGATGCACAGAATACAAACCCTGCCACAGCTCTCACAAGGAACCTGAAAGCTGTAAACCTCTTTTGCTTAGATCATAGTTCCTGGAGTGGTGAGGTGATAAATTTCAATTGTGGAGAGACCTAGTTTGCGATTCATTGCAGTGGTGTTCCTAGCAGACTAACACAATTCTGTCACCCGTGTTAGTAAACTCAAGTGGCTTCTGACGTACAACAAAACACTCAGTAAGACTTTTGCCCCCAAAGTTTTATATGTATTTTGAAATTGATTCTAATCAGAAAATTAAAAGCATCATGCACTATCTTATATTACTGCTAGAGGATTATGGGGCTACATAATTTACTTTTTTTAGGGGATTATGTTCACATCTTTACGTGAAAGCTATGCTTGCATGCGTATTTCAAAACCAGCAGAATCAGTAGGTCTTGAGTCAGAACCAGAATCAGCAGGTCTTGAAAGCTGGAAAAGAGTAGGCGAGACGGGAGAAGCAGTGGTACAAAGCTGGGCTGAAACGATTATTATGGAGAGAAGACTGAGTCAAGTCAGTAGATGTTTAGAGTATTCAAATCACGTAATTGAGGAAGATGGCTTTGGAGTGTGTAGGCTGTGTTGAAGTGAAAACTGCACACAGAGTTGCACGCTTTAGAAATTCTTATATGTACTAAACACTGATAAAAACTTTCATGAATGTGGTTACAATAAAGAAAAAAGAAAACAAAGATTGTGTATATAGGGGCTAGGGGGTTGCAGGTCAGGGAAGAAAAGGGAAAAATGAGAATAAGTGTCATATTCTGGTACAAACTCTCAATGTTGAATGTGATGATGATGTGTATTCATAATGTACCAATAAAGATTTTTTTAAAAAATTCAGGCTTGGGAACCTCATCCAAAAGAAAGAATCTCCAGCTTATGGTTAAAATCTATGGGCATGAATGGACGAAGGACCTTTGAAGGAGTTCCTCAATGGATTCTTCCTGATTCTCTGCAAAATATGGCAAACTTTGGGAAACAAAAGCCAGCATAAATATTCGCCAATAAAAATATTTTCAGGGTTTACTAAGTGATTACTGCCTCTTCACTGTCAAAAGGTGGTTGAATTTTGGTATCACTAATTTTTGTAAAATGAATATTTCTGCAGACCTCTTATTTTTGGAAGGATTTTTAAAGCATCTTCAAAACATGAATAAAAATAATCTTTAAGAAGCAGCAGTTTAAAAGAAGAGGTCAGAATTGATTATAATTATTTACAAGTGTTCATCTGAATTGTCTTTATTTTTCCAGACAATTAAATTAGAGATGCTTAGAGATAAAATGCTAGAGAAAAATTAATATTAAACAGGTAACCCAGTTCAAGTTATCTCTGCTAACGTGCACATGCCCAAGCCAGATGAGGGTGTCTATAGCAAGCAGTGGACCTACTACGTTTGCTCAAGAGAATTCTGAAATCTTTATCATAAGAAGATCTAATCTTCATAAGAAGATACATGTAATAGCTGAGCAGGAAGTTACGTTTATTATAAGTCAGCATTTGCCTTTTGTAGTGGAGAAAACAGTAGGAATAGCCTTAGTTTTTATGTTGCTCAAAATTGATAGTGACACACATTCTCTATTTTCCTTCAGTTTTACTCAGTTTGAAGAATGACTTCCTGTCACTTGAAAATATCTTTTGAAGCTTTACAGAATTAATTTGATTATGAGATAAGCAATAGCATCCAGAAGAGTTCTTTCAAATTATCTTTTAAAATAAGCCAACTATATTCATGTGATGCAGTAACAATCATCCTGGCTGAGTCTGATTTTTACATTATCAATACATCTAGATAACAATGTGCTCTGGTGCCTGGCGTCTTGCTATACCCCTCTCCTCAGTAGTAATGAAAGATGAACAAGAAGACACACAGCACAGCTGGAGAGACTAGTCATCTTGTTCAAATAAACTGGCTTTTATAAAAAGGAAAATGTATGAATGCTATATAAAAATGCATTTGGAGAACTCCAACGGCTGTAATTCTCTCAGAAACAAAAACAGAAGTTCTGAGAGAGGTAGACATTTTCATGAAAAGAGAATAAAGCAGCAAAGAGTATATTCAAGGACAGAAAGTAGAAAAGCTAGAAAAGGAAAAGGTGGAGGAATGCTTTAAAAACAGAATATGTTCTGAAGTTTGTGGTTGAGAGGTCTGGACTGATTCATATATTATACATTTTGAGATAAAGAGATACATATTATTGAAGATTTCTAGGTTCAAAATTCTCATGCATTGAAACATAGAAGAATATAAACACATGCATGAATGCTCTTTCAAAAAATTTCTTTGTGAAGAAACATATATGCCAACCATGTGTATAATGCAATAATGCAAAGCCACATTTGGTATGCACGTAATAATATCCTTTTCCAGAATTCTTTTTATAATTGCAAAGTCCCAAAACAAATCATTGAATTGAATCTGAGTTTGAATAAATAGCATATGTGTGTTTGTTATGCATAATGGATGCATTCTGTTTTTAACATTTGATGTATAAAGATAAGTTTTAAAATGCTCCAGAATATTATCAACTCATGTCATTTGTTATCACTACTGCTGAATTATTTTCCATGATTCACACACACTTCGTGCTCACAAGAAAAGGAATTTCATAGCAGATCATTTATCCTGTGCTTTTAGTATATACCAATCTGTAAAGGAAGACTAAATTTATGGGTAATAAGCCATGCATAAAGACTTTAATTATACCTATTACTATTCTGAATACAGAGGAAATAAAAATTGAACTGCAGAAATCAAAACAACTATAGATTTTGGTTTAAATCAGGTATATTCATCATAGTATCCTAAGTAGCATGAAAAATATTCCGATGGATATTCATGAACATGCTTTTAAAACAACTGCTTTTTCTCTAGAATTTATGGGAGTTTATGGGAATATAATCAAATGTTTCATCTCTGTTTAAAAGCCATATGCTTTTCACAGATATTTTTGCAGTGGTTTATGGAATAGAAGTTAGAATGTGGACTTTCTCTCCCTGATGGTAAGGCAGACAATTACTGGAGTACTAATAAAAAAAAATAATGAAAAAGCAAGTTGATCAAGCAAACTTTGTAATTTGGCAACAAAATGTAATTTAGAATATTTTAACATCTTTTATTTTTTCTCTAGCAAGTTTATTTCAATTTAAGAAAACAGAGATTACATTATAAAGTATAAAAATATAAAAGAACTGTTGGCCCATATGGGCCCATACATATATATTTATTGTTATAAAGTGAAAAACGTGATGGTTCTCATACCTTAAAAGGATCACTGTGGTTACACATAGGTTTAAACACCTTGTGATTATGACAGTTCAGTTAAAATGTATTTTGGTAAGTGCAATGGTAGTGGAAGGTATGTAGGCTACAAACTTTTAAAGGGTTCATGTGATCTGGGGAAGGGGTTGCATATTTTGAGACTGTTAGTTCACGTGGTATCTGGTTATTATAATGCAAAGCCACTGTCCATTTTTGGTCCCTCTGAGTGTAGCCAGCTACCTTTTGGTTCCCTTGCCCTGTTGTGACATATCCAGTGTGAATTCACAACGTTGATCTTTTCAGCTATCATCGTCACTAGCCAAAAATTTTCTTTCATATGTAAGTACTGAGCTATTTAGTCACAGCAACACAAAAGATCAAAAAGTTTGCCCATATTATCTGTAAATATTTGAACATATTGATACATATATCTCTGATATTAAATTTACTCATGTTTGAATACATGAGTGTACAGGACAATCGCAAGCATGAGGAGGTTTAATATATAGCGAATTAAGTTTAACTAGTGAAGTGATTTTCAAGCACTTTTTAAAACTGAATTTAAAATTTGTTTCCCCTAAAGACAGGTTTCACAAAGATGTGGATCAAATAGCAAGAACCTGTAGTTTAATAGTCATGTTATTTTTACACTATTATTTTGTATCAATATCTCATTTCCAAAGCCATGCAGAGCTCTGGGTCATTAAGCTCACCATTTACCGACTTAAAAGAGAAATCTGGAAAATTGCTGCAGTTGTCATGTGGCTTTGGCAAAAGGAAACTGAGTAATTTGTGGTATTTTGTGCCAGTAACATTTTAGAGCTGGAGTCAAATCAAGGCCATTAAACATCTTGCATAAACATGAAAAAATACACACTTTCCTCTTCTTTTCTGGTCTATAGCTTTAGAGCTTCACTTTCAGGGGTGCCAACTTGGATATCAAAGCACACAACTGACTGTAAGAATTTCCTGCATGTTCAGAAATTGGGCTGAATTAGAACTCTAAGTGTGTCTACAGTTAGACATCTTCAGCCCTTTTATGTACTGAGATTCCAGAATCTAATTTTGATGGCTCTTTCTTGTGCCAATTTCCAGCCAGGACTGTCGAAATGTATATTTCTCAACATTCTGCAGTTCCTTTTCTTACTCATTTTATCTAAGTTTTGGATTTTTTTTTTTTTTTTTTTTGTACTAAGGTTTGAACTCAGGACCTTGAACTTCCAAGGTAGGCTCCAGAACCACTGAACTAAATTCCGAGCTCTTCTTTTGTTTTCCAAGCCTGTAAGTGCCAGGAGCACACATGGCATTGTGTAATACAATGTGTAATATAACCACCACTTCTATTCTGACTAGACATCAACTCTACTTGCTGACTTTTAAAGCAAATTTGTTGGCAGTACATAGGGTAATTTGTTCTGAAAGTCTATTATTTGCAGAGATTCAAACAACAAACCAAACTTTCTTATCTCCTATTAGTATACTATTTTGACTGCTGTAATGTTTAAATTACGATAGAAACTGTGACTGAATTAAGTGTTTCTTTGGCTAAAAACCAGGTGTTTGAAGGCCAGGATGTGGCTCAGGGACACCATGTTTTCACTGGCAAGTGCAAAGACCTGGATTTGATTCCGGGTACCAAAACCAAACAAAATATTTTAATGATTAGTTTAGCCCATAGATAACATTATTTTAGGTTCTGTTTTTTTTCATCTGAATATCTTTTCAACTATATTGTTCAGTTTATTGAGGATAAACTTATTATGCAAAAATCACATTGAGCGTGCTCTGACCATTTGTGTGCCTTAGAGGAGCAAAAGCGAGTCCTTGGAGGGATAAAAAATCATTAAATTTTTGTATTAAAAATGACTAATTAAAATCTTTAATTTATTTTGTGTCTAGTCAAATATGCTACAAAATACATAATAATACATAATACATAATAATATACACAAGTCTAAACTACTATATATAATACAATGAAGCTGTATTTATTCTGATTTTATATTATTTTGATGATTGTAAAATATTTCTTTTGCAACTATATAAAGATTCAAATATTTGACTAATTCTTTTTCCAAAAAACATGCACGAAATTCAAGAGAAAGTAATTGAACATATATTAATATATGGAAATAAAAAAGTGTTTAATGTGAACTTGGAATGAGAAATTTTAGTCTATATTTTAATTTTTTCCTTACTAGATTTTTAACTTCCTATCAGATGTTTAATGAATTCTGAGCCTTATCTATCACCATTTTTATGTTCCTTTTTAGACAGTTCATCGAAACAATTGGTAAAATAACTAATAATAAATGATCTTTTACGGAATAAAGTTCTCGCACCAATAAATAGTTTTAAAAACAATAGGTTTCTTAATGTTAACCAATATTATTTAAAAATACTATATTTAAATAGTAATATGTTATTACATCATTTTTCAAAGTTCCCAATGGCTAGGAATAATCAATACAATAATAAAAAAAGACTTCTCTAATAAACTTAAATTAAAAATCATCACTTAATACTAAATGCAATAGTATTAAAATTAGTCCATATATTTGAAGTAAAATTGAAAAGACTCAAAATTATAGACAATATTTATGTCTTGTTTTTAATGGTTCATTTTCATTTAAATGCCGACTTCACACACAAAAATTCAAGTAAGATGTTTTGTATCATTTTCAGATAAAGTACAATATAATATATTATGGCATACTTTAATTTGTATTTGATCAAAAATAAAATCATCTGAGTATTTTAAACAGAATATCAGAAAATTTTTCAATTTTTTCTTAATATTTGCTATTAGTACCATTATCTTTTTTTCTTAATCTTTATTGCTACATTACATACATGCATCATGATTGCACTCCATAATGGGGATTTGTACCAGTATAAGACACATCTTAATTCTCATTTTTTCCCATAGCTCTACCCACCATACTGCGCCCCCCATATACATAAAATTTGTTTCCTTTCTTTTTTGTTACAATCTCATTATTTTTTCCCCCGTCACCATATTTTACTTTGAGCATTTTCTATTTCACAATATATAACATACGATTCTACGACTGATTTACATCTTTATTTTCTCATACCAGAGAAAAGATGTGATATGTACCTATCTGTGACCTGTTTATTTCACTTATGAGGATATCCTCAAGGTATGTCCATTTAAGTATAAATGATCCAAACTTATCATTTTTTATGGCAGAGTAAGACTCCATTCTGTAGAAGAACCATAGCTTTTTTATCCAGTCTCCAGTTGATGGACACTTGAGTTGTTTCCAAGATGTAGCAATCACAAATTGGGCTGCTATAAACATGGGTGAACATATTTCACTGTGATATGAGTCTTTTAATTCTTTTGTGTATATACCTAGCAGGGCAATGGCCAGGTCAAATGTGACCTCCAATCCTAGTTTTTTGAGGAATCACCAACCTGACCTCCACAGGGGTTGTATGAGTCTACATTCCCATCAGCAGTGGAGAAGGGTTCCTTCTTCTCCACAACTTCATCAACATTTGCTGTTGGCTGAATCTGAAATGGCAGCCATTCTATGTGGAGTGAGATGAAATCTCAGTGTTGTTTTCACCTACATCTCTCGAATGACTAATGATGTTGAGCGTTTCTTCATATGCTTCTTAGCTGCTCTTACTTCTTCCTCTGAAAAATATATGTTCATTTCAGATGCCCATTTTTGAATTGAATCTTTAAGTTTGGGTGGGCTGATTTTTTTGAGCTCTTTATATATTTTAGATACTAGACCTTTGTCTGAAAAACAGCTGGTAAAGATTTTTTCCCACATTGTTGGTTGCCTTTTTGCTCTGTTGGTGGTTTCCTTTGCTGTGCAGAAGCTTTTTAAAAGAATGAGGTCCCATTTGTTGATTTCCTCAGCCAATTCCTGTGCTATAGAAGTTTTGTTCATGAAGTCTTTCCCTAAGCCAATGTATTCAAGAGTTTTATGTAACCTGTTTTGCAGTAGGTTTAGAGTGTCTGTTTTAATATTTAGGTCCCTTATCCACTTTGATTTTAGCTTGGTCCATGGTGAAAGAGTTAGATCCAGTTTTAGTGTTTGGCAATTTAAAGCCCAGTTTTTCCAGCACCATTTGTTAAAGAGGCTATCTTTCCTCCATTGAGGATTTTTGGCACCTTTGTCGAAGATGAGATGGCTTAGTTATCTGCAGTAGTTTCTGGATCTTCTAGTCTACTCCATTGATCCTCGGGTCTGTTACTATGACAGGACCTTGAAGTTTTTATCATGGTCGCTTTATAGTATAGTTTCAGGTTCAGAGTTATAATACCCCCCACCATGTCCCTGTTGCTTAGAATTGCTTTGGCTATTCTAGGTCTTTTGTGGTGAAAAGATGAAATTTTGGGTTTTTTCCTCTAGATCTGTGAAATATGCTGTTGGGATTTGAATTGGGATTGCGTTGAATGTGTAGAGTAGTTTGGGGAGTATAGCCATTTTGACAATATTGGTTCTTCCTACCCAGGAGCAAGGTATGTCTTTCCATTTTTTTTTATATCATCTTCTATCTCCTTTTCCGGAGTGCTATAGTTTTCAGAGTAGAGGTCTTTCACCTCCTTTGTTAGATTGATTCCTAGGTATTGTATTTTTTCGGGTGCTATTGTGAAAGGGACTGACTTCCCAATTTGTATCTCAGTGGGTTTACCGTTTGTGTATACGAAGGCTATTGATTTTTGAACGTTGACCTTGTAACCAGCCACATGGCTAAAATTGGCGATTAAGTCCAGCAGTTTTTTAATTGAGTTTTTAGGATCCTCTAGATAGAGTATCATGTTGTCAGCAAATAATGACAATTTAACTTCTTCTTTTCCAATCTTTATTCCTTTT
>PVIR01044071.1:0-11412 GCA_004026965.1 Petromus typicus
AAATAGGGCTGAGGAGGTAGTTCAGTCTTTTCTTGGTGCAGTCCTGGTACTGCTCCTCCAGAAAAAGATAAACAGGCCCTGAGAAGTTTAACAGTTTCTTGAACTACAATGCTTTTAAGTAGAAGAATCATTCTGCAAATTCTGTGATTCTAAATCATGTGCCATACAGCATCCCAGCCCTATCATAGCAAGAATAAATATTCAGAACATGAATCAGAAAACAAAAAAAGCTGGTCCCCATGAATGGAGGATGGGTTGGTGAAGATTAAAGCAGTATAGTACTGTAGAACTGAGGGGAAATGTTCCTGAATAAATATATGTATGTGGCCTGAGAATTTAGCCCAGTGGTTCTGGCATCTGCTTTGCAAGTGCAAGGTATCGAGTTCTACCCCTGGTAACCACATACCACAGTGCCAGAAGTGACTCACACCTGTAATCCCAGAACTCAGGAGGGAGAGGCAGGAGGATTGCTGTGATTTCAGGGCTTTAATGGCTACAAAATGAATTCATGACCAGTCTGACTCAAAAAAAAAAAAAAAGTATATGATGTAAAAGGTAGAATTTTATTACTAGGATCAAGTAAAATGTTCTAGATGGAAGGCTGTGATGAGAGATATAAGATACCTCCCATAATAAAAGAAAGATCAAGAGTGAATATTTCTTCAAAATAGTAGACAGATGCAGAAAGGAAACTTGAGGAATACTGTGTTTTGAGTACCCAGAATCTGAAAGCTACTTTAAATATTTTTTTATTAACTGTAGTTTGTATATCATTTTTTGAAATCTCTCACGTGGTTTGTACAATTTAAAAGTTTCATGACCAGCCTTAAATTCAGTCTACATTGACATTGTTGCATAGTGACCTAATTAAATAGTTCAGTTTTAAAGTAAAACCCTGCCAGTAAGTCTGGTACAACTAAAGTCTGCTACATATTTTTATCTACTTATCACAACCCCTCTTTTTTTGTTCTCATCTCTCTTCCCACTGAGAATCCCTAAGTAGACAATTTAAATTTAACAGATTTTATTTAAACAAAGCGTAAATTATAAAATACAGAACTCTTAGAACCAGAAGAGATTCAGAGAGCTCTGAAGGATATGTGAACAAATGGCCTTTGTTTTGGGGTACAGAGGGAGGAGGAGGGAGTTCCCAAGGACTGACTTGGGCTTTTGCACTGTTACATCCATTTTTTTTTTTAAACACAGGGTTTCATTAAGTCATGAAATTGTCCTGAGTGGCTTAAACTTTTGATCCTAAAGACTTAGCCTTGCAGAATGTTGGGCAGAGAGGTGTGTGCACCTCCCAGACCCTTTCAACCTGCTTGCAGAAATCAATGAGGAAGCAAAGTAGAGCTGACTGGTAGCAGCCAGCTGTCTACTGTGCTTGGACCTGATCTGATGTAGCACTTTCCTACATGGGCAAAGTTGATGAGTCAGTTACCTGTGACTGGTTAAGCTGTTATTGGTTACAAAACTACACCCTTAATTTAGGTGTCAGCTTGTTTACATACTCATTAGATGGTTTGTTCTCTAGGAACTCAAAAATGTACAGATAATCACAGATCAGTTACCCTCTGCTCAGTCTCACAATAGAGTAAAAATCAGAAACAAGCCTAAAATGCAGAATGTTAACAACGTGAAAGATAATGTTAACAATATAAAAGGAAATAGTAGGAAAAGAGACAACATAAAAATAGATAAACCTTTTAATTCAGTCTACTTTCTGAGCTCTGAACACTCTACAAAACATATGAAGAATGTGAGTTACTGGTAGAAACATATCTGAAGAAATATAAATCCTAATATGCAGTTACAATGATTATTTTAAAATTACAAACATTTTAGCAGATATAATAAAGACATTTTATGGACTTTAATCCAAAAAATGTTGAAATAATTCACCTTAGATGATGACCATCTAAACACTTATTTAATTAAGAATTTCTTTATATTATTTTTCACTATGAAAAAAAGCCTTTTCTATCTTATTTTTGGAGGAGGACAAGAGTGCAGAATGGAGGGGAATACTGAGAATCTCAGAATTGAACTCAAAGCCTTCGTGAAGATCTACTTCTCCAGAGCTTTTTACTTTTAAATTCATAGACATGATTTTATTAAAACATCTGGTTTAGGCTTAGGCTTGTGATGCTCCTGCTTCAGTCTCCTAGAGCTGAGAGTGCAGCATGCACCACCACATCCAATTAAAAGCCTTGCTTTAAAAAAAAAAATCTTTATTGGTACATTACATATACATATCATGATTGCACTCCACAGTGAGAATTTATACCAGTACATGACACAACGTAATTCTCATTTTTTTCCCATAGCCCTACCCACCCTCCACCCTCACCCCTTGTATACATAAATTTTGTTTCCTTTCTTTTTTGTTATAATCTCATTATTTTCCCCTTCACCCTATTTCACTTTGAGTATTTTCTATTTCACAATATTATATATCATACAATTCTAGAACTCATTTTTCAGCATATAAAAATGTATTATAAGGAGGTTGGCTCTGAAAGAAGACATAGTAGATTTTGAAGCCCATGTTTAAAATACAGTTGTTTTCTGCTTTCTTTTCCCCTCTGTGTCTCTTTGCCAATTAAGTCCTATATGATAGGTTTGTTGTGAAAACGCTCCAGTGAGTAGCATGTACCCCACCGTGAGAGGATGTAGTTATGCAGATATCTACAAGCAACCTCTAGCTATGCCTTGGTGGTTAAAGGGATATTTTTACTGTCTTCAAAATTATCATCTCTTTCTTCATCTTTATTATTGTATTTTTGATTCAATAAATCAAAGCAGTGTTCTAAACATTTAGATTACAAACTGCGTATCTTCTTTGAACCACTCCCAAAAAATCTTTAACATCATTGTTTTATGAATAATATCACTGATAATGAGTTTTAGTAAACATCCCAAATGTACACAATTAATATTACTTGAAACAAATCCAATTGCCATCTGTGTCTTGATTCTAAATTGTTTACAAATTATGAAATCTAATATAACATTTTGGAACACCTTTTATCAGAAAAGAAAGTCATAATATAAAACAAATGTAGTTTTAGCAGAAATACTTTTCCCTTTCTTTATAAATTGTCCATATCTATGTCCTAAATAAACCTTATAGCACATCTAACATTGAACATATTTCAACTTTTTTCAAAAAATATTTTATTCTATATTTTATATTTCACAATTTATTCTGTTCTTATTGGAAGTTTTTTCATCACTAGCTATTCACATAAAATATGAAGAAAAATAATAACATTGTAGAACTTTAAACCTAAAACAACATACAATTTAATATGCAATATTCCTTTGCATCTTTGGCATACCTTTATATAAATATTTTTGAATAAAATTCATATGATTGTCTCCCAAGGTACACTAGCTTTAAATTCTTAAATTCTTAGGAATTTTTTAGGAAAGATTAATTATCTTTGCAGTTTTTATTATGGTCCATCTGTTTTGGACGTGGAAGGTAAAATCCTGTGACAGACTTAGATACAATTAATGAGTCACTCAAAATCACATCTGTCACTGTCAGGAATGAAGTGTCTGAGCGGCATTGCTTGAGCTGAATGCAGCATCTATGGGAATGGCAGTCAGTGCTTCTCACATTTCTAAGTAAAAGCCAGGAAGCTGAGGCCAAGAAAAGGAAGAAGGAAGGTCAGCTTTGAGTCCCTCTTCAGTCAGCTCTCAGTCCCGCCCATAATTCAGTGGTCAGCTCCAAATTATCACATAGTCTTTAAATACATTTGGTTAACACACTTGGTTTTTAATCATACGTAATATTGCTGTTCAGTATTTAGAAAATTTATCCATTTGTTTACTGTCAGTTTATTCATTAAATTGCTAGCTCTCTGAAATCAGACAACTTATTGCTCTGTTCACTTTGAATATTTAGTGCCTGTAGATAAATTCCTGGTACACTGTAAGCAATAAAGTTCTATAAGTGAATAACAGAAAACTTTATGAAAATAATCTGGTCAATATTTTATTGTGAGTTTTTTGAAGAAGCAAGTCAATACTGACCATCAAATCGTATATCATAGGAAAAGAGCAAGGTTATTTCCTCAAAAGGGAAGAGGTAACTTCTAATCTGGAAAACAGAAAAAGACTATAAGGAGATGGAAATGAATTTATCTTACTTCAAATACAACTAAATTTTCATTATGAAAAAGCTTTTAGACACACTTTTTGAATGTACAAATCAGAGATCCATTGGCTAAACTTTTTAAAGGAGATAGTCTTCAGCTTAGTTTATGAAAAGGCATTTTACTATTTGAAAATAATGAAAACACTGTTGCATTGAATTCTAGTAAAGACTGAGTGCAGTTTTTTTTTAATCAGTGAGATTTAGTTATGGATATAATTTTCAAGTATTGAAATCACTTTGTCCTTTATATTACACACTGCCTAGTATAGAAAGTGAGTAAACCTGAGTTAGAATTATGTTGAAAAAGAATAGAAAACAGAAGACTGAATCAGAGATTAAACAAATTGGATTGTTTCATATCTCACCTTAATCATTAAAAATAGGATGTGTTCATATATGATTGTAGCATTTAATGCCTGTATATAACTTAGTTTTCAGAAGCTGTGTCACAAGACTACTTTTCATTAGGAAAAAGTCATATTAATTTTTAATAGGAGAAATGAGATATTTAGCCAAATTCCTAATAAATCCAAATTTGTGCTTTAAGACTGCGGAATTTGAGATAACTATATTCAGTTTTTGGAGAGTGAATTCTTCTACACAAACGTTCTAATGGTGCAATGTCAGATAACTTATTCTATTTCTCAGCTTCCTCAGCTATAAAATATGAATAGCTGAATATCTCCTTCAAAGAACTGTGTTAATGCTTATTTGAGTTATTGCATAAAAAGTCTGTAAACCAAGTACTGCACAGATGTGAAACCACCTCAAAAAAAGTTTTACTGATGTAGCATTCCATTTGTTCACATGCCTCTGAGATAGCCCTCAAATAATCTCAGAATGTCTTAGTTAACATACTCAACAGTTGTCTAGGAGATAAAAAGCAAAATTTTTTCGCATTTGGAAGGCAAATTGTAATTTATAATGTTCTGTTGTGTAAGTAAGTCTAAGCACTTCAAAGCCAGTCTAATTGTTTACATTCTGAAATCCTCTGGTAGAAAACCATTACAAAGTGACTTTTATGGAACACTGGCTGTTCTGAGTTACAAGTGTGAAGAAAACAGACCGATGTGTTCTCATAGACCTTTACAGTCTAGTGGAAGTAATTAATCAAATATCAGATTTTCTTGTGAAGTGATATAAAAACAACTAGAATGTAAGAAAACTTTATGCTCTAATGTCTTATTTAAGAGTGAAACAATTAGGGGTTGATATGATTTTCTAGAGAATTTGATTTCCAAAGTTTTTTCTAATGTACAAAAATATTCAGTTATAATTTAGCTCTTTTAGGATTTATATATGCTACACAAGACTGAGTTTCCAGGACCTTTTCTTACCATTTCTCAGGCTCATTTCTGAAATAGTGGGCTTTCTGCCAAAGGCTTTATGGCTCAGCCTAGAGCAAACAGATATGAATAAGAGCAAACCTGATGCACTTGAAAGGCTCAAAAGAGAAATGAATTTGTTTAAAGTTTGGAAGTATTTTTTATTCATATTTAACATAACATCTTCCCTTTATTAAAATAAGTGCTCTGCTGCTGTTATGTGAAGTACATTTGAACTTTCTGCAGATCATTGGATTGTAACTCCTCCAAGATTCACAGTGGTGTTTGCCTTACTATTACTAGAAAATAAAAACAGATAGAAACATAGTATATCTTTACAACTAGAAATTTTCTAAGACTTCGGTCTGCACTTGCCAAGTTAGTGAAAATGGTAGGAAAAAGGGAGGGAGGAAAAAGGGGAGGTGGAAAGAGGAAGGAAGGAAGGAAGGATGAAAGAAATCAATGAGAAAGACAGGATTTCAGCTTCTTTTTAAATTGACTTAGCATTTAGTCCACTTAATTATTTTCTGTAGAGCTGGAAGAAGATAAAAACTTGCCTGATATTCCTCTTTAGTGCTCCAGCTAACCACATCAGTCCTTATTTCCAAACAATGCGAGGAAAGAAGGAAAAATTATGTTTTAGATTGTAAGTTTTGGTAATCCATCCTGCCACCAGTATATTCAACATCCTGAAAAATCTTTTCTGGCAACCAAAAATCTTTTGCCATGTTATGTGATGTGAAGTACAATCTAATCACTAAAGGAACGGCCCTACAGATCTGTTAGTTTTCAGGACCTTCTGCTGGTACTTTACTGAAATTCCCAGGATATAGTTTTGCTACAGCAGAGTGTAACAGCCGAGCATTACAGCCTGGTGTTACAGTGTTGTATCACAGCCATACTGTGGCTATCTGGCAGACTTTGATAGGGAAGAAGTGAAGAATCACCTAAAGAAATGGAGAAGTTTCTTTATTGCCCCTGCAGACTCAGAGCAGTTGGTACTGCAAAGTCTTAGCCCTGAATACCAATACAGGTGGACTTACAGAAATTTCCAGGGTAGCATGACGAGCCACCACTGGGAGAGCATGCTCATTGAGAAGGATGGGCAGAGTTAACAGAAAATTCTTGAAGCCTTAAGTACAAACATCCTTTAGCACAAATAGTTACATTGCTTAAACAGAAAATTCAGTTGATAGTTGAGCAGAGGCATCATGCAGTACAGTTTCATTGCTTAAACAGAGCATCCATGGCAAAAAACATTGGGGTGGGAGTGGATTGGTAATAAAGATGCCTTGTTGTTGTAATTTCCTTATCAGGTTAAGTATACAAACTTCTTCTAAAAGGCAAAAAGATATATACTATCTGAAAATAAACCAGAATATAAATTTATTTTAAATGCTATTTAATAACTATATTTCCAGAATTTTTCTCTTAAAAAAATTTCTGCTTTCAAAATGGACAGCTTAGGACAAGGATTTAGCTCAGTGCTTCCAGCACCTGCTTCTCAAGTGTAAGGCCTTGAGTTTGATCCTCAGTATATATAAAAAAGGACAGTTTATAAATTTACAAAGGTAAAACTGTTTTTCAATAATCTTTACTTGGATTGAATAGAAAGATGTTTGTTTTGTGTGAGGCATTTTTTTACACTTCTTTTCATAAGTGTAATTGGGTTAAACAACAGTGACTAGATTTCCACAGAACCTCTTGCTCTCTTCCTTTCTTTCTCTTGCCTTTTTCCTTTCCTTTTGCTTCTTTTATTTCTTTTCCTTTTTCTTCCATTTATTTGCTCTCTTATCATCTCTTCATTTCCTTTCTTTTCCTTTGTCTTTCTTCTTTACTTTTTCCTTCCTTATCTTTCCTTTCTGATTTATATCTCTCAAATAAAAACTATATTTGTTAAAAATAAGACAGTAGTAGGGTGGGTAGGGCTATGGGAAAAAATGAGAATTAAGTTGTGTCTTATACTGGTACAAATCCCCATTGTGGAGTGCAATCATAATGTGTATATTTAATGTACCAATAAAGATAAAAAATAAGACAGTAAAATTTTAATAATCAACTTGACCATGAATTATACAGTATATTTAAGTTAAAAATATCAAAATTAGTGAATTTCAAGTAATTCAAAATAATTATGGGATCCTATTAAAATCTTGTCCTTCTAGGTACCTTAGTACCTACCTGCAAAATATAATAATAATAATAATAATAACCTTAATGGTTAACCAAGAAGTTAGCCTAATGAATCTATGAAACTGTTAATAATTATATATCTCATTTAGAGTAAAAATATCAGAAGATGTAAAGAAAGAACTAACAAAATAAAATAGAAGAAGAGAGGTTTGGAGGTGATAAGGTCACAAATGTGGTTGATGTCCTCCTATTCTCAGGGACTCAAAAAACTCTACTCCTCTAACTTCCATTTGAGGACAAAGCAAGAAGATGACTCTCTGTGAAGCAAGAAGGAAGGACCCACAAAACACCAAGTCTGCGAGCTCTTTGATTTTGGGCTTTGTATTTTACAAAACTATGAGATATAAGTTTGGTTGCTCATCAGCAATCCAGTGTGTGGTTTTGTGCTACAGCAAAGCAAACTATATCTATCTATCTATCTATCTATCTATCTATCTATCTATCTATGTGTGTGTATGTATAAGCATAGGTATATGTGCATGTATAGTCTAAGTATGCAAAGAGAACTATTTGAATTATTCAACGTGTTTCTAAGGATTCATCTTGGGAGCTTGTAGAAAAGCATGAAGTTAGGTATATTAAATTATATAAAATTAATCAGCCAACCTGACATTCCGTGGGATTAAAATGGGGGAAGTATGACAGAATTACGGGTTAAGCAATCATAAATTAATACTACCTTTCTTTAATAAAATTCAGTGGTATTATAATCATTTTAATTGGTTGTATAATTAGAATAAGAGTTACAATTGATTTCTTTTTAAGAGCGTTGCTCAAATTTTTTTTTTCTTTTTTTTTTTAGGTTTTTTGAGACAGGGTCTCACTTTGTAGTTCAGGCTGGCCCTGAGCTCAGCCTCAAACTCACATCACAGCAATCCTCCTGCCTCTGCCTCCCGAGTGCTGGTATTACAGGCGTGAGCCACCATGCCCGGCACTGTGGTATGTGGTACTGGTTGCTGCTGGGCGTGAGTCTCCATGCCCAGGATTGTATGTGGTTACCTAAGATCTAACCCGGGTCCTTGGGCTTGCAAGACAGGCGCCAGAACCACTGAGCTACATCCCCAGCTCCCACGTCGCTCAAATTTTATAACACTCAATTAAATGAAATTAAAAATTGAATTTGGTCAAATTTATTAATGCATTAGTCATTGAAAATTCCTCTGGAAAAATAAGAAACTACCCTGGCATTTATTTGATATCTATATTTCACCTGAGAAGCTTCCTGTATGCAACATGAAGCAAAGTAAAATGGTGGTAGAATAAAAAGAATTTTAATTACTTTTTCTATTTATTCAGCCTCAATGTTTGACGTTAAGTCCATATTTTCCTGAAATAGATTACACTATGACTTCATATTCATACAATGCTTAAACGTGAAGAGTAAATTTTTATCATGTGAACGTTAATCTCTTCTTCACATAAATATATCAAACTAAGAAAATACAGCAAATGTGGTGGTACACCCACATAATGTCAATGCTTCAGAGTATGAGTCAGGATGGTCACAAGTTATATGCAAGCCTGAACAACATAACAAGGACTTGTCTCACAAAAGAAAGGAAGATGTAAATGATTTCTAGTATACATAGTTGATATTGTGAAATAGAAAACAAATGAAAGAGGGTAGAGAGGTGAAAAATGAGTAGAAAAAGAATGTAATAGTAATTTTTTTTAAAAAAGGGAACAAAGCTCATGAATATAGGGGGTGGAAGGTTGCAGGATGGGTGGGGAAAGGGGAAAAATGAGAATCAAGTCATGGCATTCTGGTACAAACTCTCAATGTTGAATGAGATGATGATGTGTATTCATAATGTACCAATAAAGATTTAAATTTTTAAAAATTAAAAAAGAAAGAAAAGAAAAGAGAAAGACAGACAGACAGTGACAGAGAGAGATGATAATGAAGGGATGAATAAATAGAAAAAGAAAGAGGAAGAGAGGAAGAGTGAGACAGAGAGAGAAAAAAAGGAAAGAAAGAAGAAAAAAGAAAGAAAGAAAGAAAGAAAGAAAGAAGGAAGGAAGGAAAGAGAGGAAAGCTAATTTCTTTGTGACCTGTGGTGGTGTGTCTGCCCGAATTGGGCTTCATTTATAGGCCCTTGCTTTGTTTTGACTTCCCTGTGTGCAGGGGTTCTTGGATGCTATACTTTACAAGACCCTCACTGGGTGCTGTCCGCCTACCTTCAGTACTGGAGGTGCTACCTCTGGCTGTGCCATCTTGAGATTCTCCCTGCTGTGCTGTCCTTACTGACAAGGTAGATTCACTGGAAATTTGCCCTACTTAACATGCTTTCATGAATCTATTACTTTCTGATCCCATGGTCCATTCCTCATTGATCTTCCCAGGGACCAGCCGAGGGTGGAGTTGTCCAGGATAGATCATCACCCTAGCTCAGAATGATCTGAATTTCTCAACAAAGTATATTCTGATAAAGTCAGACTAGTCCATATTTATATATTTTTATTACTTTGTGTTTGGAATCAATTTGTCCTCTTCTATATATTTGTAAAATACATTATATGGAAAAAATTCATAGATATAATCTTAAACCATAATCATCCCCTAGCACCCTAAGTACACTAGAACTTCATACTTCTGTGTAGCTGTCTTAAGTTTCTCTATTCTCACTTTGCAACCTACTCACCCAGCCTCTATAATCACTATTCTACATTTACAGTAAATTTCTAGATTTTGTATAACAAAATGCACATATTTGTATTTCTGTGTAGGATTTATTTCATATAACATAATATTTTCCAATGTTGCAAATGATAGAATATTTTTATAGCTGAATAATAATAGTTCATTGTCTGAATATACTCATATATGTGGATACTCTTCAGGTTTAAATATAATAATTTTTTCTTTCCTGACATGAGTAAAATTTGAAATCACTATGTGAAATGAAATAAGGCAAACTATATAATAAATACACCATATAATCTCAGTCATATGTTGATTCTGAAAAAGTTGATCAATTATCTTAACAGCTCCTCTGTTCTTTAATGTAGAGTTCTGTTGTGTGTGTTATAAGATACAAATCAATCAGTTTTTGAATATTTGAGTTATTATTCAACATATATTCATTCATTTGCGTCTTTTTCTGACAGAAATGTATTCCAACTGAGTTTTAAATTCTCAATAACTACTAATTGGTCTTTCATTAAAAATTCTAAATAAATTTAAATTTATGAAATTTAATTTGAAATATACATTATAGATTATGAGTTGATAAATTCATAAGGAAAGTTTTAATTCCTATATAAAGATCAAAGCAACAGACAGGTAATCTATAAATTGAAGAAAAATTATCTGTGAAATTAAATGTAGATGTGTTCATATAAGGATATCCTGTCAATTAATATATTTTTCTTTATTCATGAAATGAGTTGTTAAATATGTACTCAAATATCAATAGCAAGTAGTTAATTTTCTGTAACTCAGATGTTAAGAATATACTTTCTGTCATTTTTGACTGAATCAAGTGTATGTTACAAGTTTTGGAATCTACATAAACAAATTATAATAAACAATTTTAATCCTTCTGCTATATTTCAAGTAGATAAGGAACTTATGAAAAAATAAAGTATGTTTTGAGTCCATAGTACATAACATGGTTGTGTATTTCTTTTATAAAGTTTAATCAACGTGATGCTTCACTGTTATAAAAGCAATGTTTCTGAGAAGTAGAAAACTTGAGATCTTTTAATTTATCTTCTAATTCTGAGATC
>PVIR01044072.1:0-11402 GCA_004026965.1 Petromus typicus
AAAAAAAAAAAAAAAAAATCAGAGGCAGGATGGGTCCTGAATAGGTTGCTTCAAATGTCTTTTTTAAAGAAATGCATACTTAAGGATAAAACAACATAAAGTCACAAAGGATAAAATGGGAATCATAAGCCAGGTGTAGGTAAAGGCCTAATTGTTCAGTTGAGGTCGATATGCCTTTTGCTATACTTTCTGGTTTTTTGAAATGGTCTCACTCTATAATACAGGCTGACCTCAGACTTGTATCTTCCTGCCTTCTGCCTCATGGGTGCTAGCTAAGGTTACAGGTGTACGTCACCATAAAATTTTTTGTTTTGGTTTGGTATTTTTGAGACAGGGTCTCGCTTTGTAGATCAGGCTAGCCCTGAGCTCAGCCTCCAACTCACATCACAGCAATCCTCCTGCCTCTGCCTCCTGAGTGCTGGGATTACAGGCGTGAGCCACCACACCCGGCACTGTGGTACGTGGTACTGTTTGCTGCTGGGTGTGAGTCTCCATGCCCAGTATTGTATGTTTTTTCCCAGGAATTGAACCTGGGCCCTTGTGCTTACAAGACAGGCACTAGAATCACTGAGCTAAATCCCTGGCCCCCATAAAATATTTTTTATGGTGAGCCTTTGGGGTTGAGTTTTTTGGTTTTTTGGGTTTTTCTTTTAAGATTTTTAGAAAGGAAAAGAAAGTACTATTTAGAATCCATGAAGAATGAGCCAAGATATTTGTTTTCAGTTGAACACCAGCTTTACTTCTCCTTTGGTGGCTCCATTCGCAGAGGTACTAGCCTTGAACTTATAGTGATCTTTCTGCCTCAGCCTCCTACAATACCAGGTTGATTTGTAGAGTGAGTGGAGCAAGCTCCTCTTTATCTCCCAGCTTCACATGTTCATTTGACTAGCACTGGGGCAGCTGAGGCAGAAGGATGGATGATGACTGAGTCTGAGGCCAGGCTGGGAGATATAGTGAGTTCAAAACCAACCTGAACCACATCACATACTCCATCTCAGACAGAAGTCCACTTGATATATTATCTTTGGATAGCAGAGCTAATAAATAAGGAAAAATACCAACTCTCAGCCAAAGCTAAGAAGCATTTGGGGCAGGAGCCTTTTTTTACTGACCCTCTATCCCTGGAAGGACCACTACCTAGAAGTTTGGTTTTTGTTTGTTTGTTTGTTTTAGTTTTTTAGAGACAGGGTCTCTCTTTGTAGTTCAGGCTGGTCCTGAACTCAGCCTCCAACTCACATCCCAGCAATCCTCCTGCCTCTGCCTCCCAAGTACTGGGATTACAGGCATGAGCCACTACGCCCGGCATTGTGGTATGTGGTACTGATCCTGGTGGGTGTGTGTCACTGTGCCTGGCTTTGTTGTATGTGGTAACCGGGATGAACTGGGCCCTTGCACTTGTAAGGCAGGTGCCGGAACCATTGAGCTAAATCCCCAGCCCTACCTAGAAGCTTTTGCATGGCATACAGGTGGACTGAGTCTGTTTACAGGCAGACTGATTGCTGTTTGCAGTGGACAAGGCTTTCCTGGCCTGTGTTGGGTGCGGCCATTGTGTAGCCTTGGAAAGGTTAGGGTCAGTTTTCCCTCAACAGTTTCTTCTTCTCTCAGTTATTTGATGACAGAGTGAGACTGTCCACTGACCCTTCTTTTCTCTCTGCCTGTCTTCAGCTGTGGGATGCTGGCAGTGGCTCTTTACTGCAGGACCTGCAGACCAATTATCCTGTCATGGACATCTGCGCGTTTGATGTGAACCATACCAGCCACCTGGCCACCTTAACAGAGAAGACCGTTCACATCTATAAGTGGGAGTGACCTCCCAGCATGCTGCTGGTTGACCTTACATGTTGTTTGCCCCTGAGCAAGATCCCTGCTTGGTGCCCAAGATGAGAACTTCTGGTTCCTTTGGATCAGTGTGGTCCTGAGGCAGGGGTACCTGTGTCTGTGAGGACAATGACTGCTCCCATTCCATCTGTGGGATTGCTTTCTTGGGTTAAAAGCCTTTGTGAATCTTTGTGGAAATCTTTCTTTTCTGTCTATATTCTGCTAGGTGCCGTCTCAGCAGGCGGTCAGGGTTGGAGTGTGCACCACATGTTCTCTGGGTGGTCTGACACCCACGACCCACCCGAGCACCTTGTTGGGCTAATTGCTGCATTCCAGAAGGATTGGATGCAGTGCACATGGAAGAGTCTTTCCCGCAGAACCCTGAAGTGCAGTGGAGAACCCTGTGTAGGTTGCCGCCCATTGCTGAGCTAGAGGGCCCGTGCAGTCATGCACCTCTTGTGCTTCTGGCTGCAGCAGTTTTGTTCCTGCCAGTGCTAAGGTGCTGGCGAGTCCAGTGACTCAGGCGGCAGGTGAGCTAAAGCCTCAGCTGATGCTGTGTGCTCTGATTCAGTGCATTGTGGAAGTGGAGGAAAGGGCCCAGTTGTGTGACAAAGGGGAGAGGTCATTTTTTCTAGCTTGCCTAGGATCTCAGGATTTTATGTAAGCCAATACTTCAAGGACTACTCTTTTTCTCCCAATGCTAGAAAAAGAGTAGTATAGTAAAGCTTCTACTTGAGTCTCCCATAAATTGGAGATCAAGAGGGAGGGACTGAGCAAGAAAGCTGAGTCAGGTGTGGGGAGCCTGAGCTGCAGTGAGAGGCTGTCTCAGAAAAACAAAAGAAAGCTGCTGTGAGGAATGAGAATAGGCTTTGTCTCTCTCATTTTGGAAAATTCCAAACTACATGGAACCAACCCTTCTGCATGAAAAGCATGTTTATAGTTCCCAGGTTAGTGGTTTCCCCTTGTGAAGTGATGTCTGTTTTCAGTTTCCTCTGACTCACCTCCCTCTAACCTCTTCTGAGTTACTGGTAACATGGTTGTTATTCTCAGGAAGATAGATGCCAGTGGCCGCAGACCGACCAGCTCTCATTCCAGTTCTTGCCGGTCCAACGTGAGGAGCTCGCTCTCCCCAGCAGAGGGCGGGCACAGGCTGTGGTTGCTTTACCTTGGCTACTGTGCTGACCCACTTCCAGTGTGGGCGGGTCAGTGTCCTTGGAAGCAGAATGGCTGTGATTTCTTACACAGTTGTTAGGTGTAAGCCTTCTGTGCAACGGTTCTGACCTGTCAACTCCTTGGCTCTTTCCAAAATCTTTCTTACCAGCAAGGGATTAAGATAGATTTCCTCATAGGTCCAAGTTACAAGGTTTGTTTTTGTTTTGTTTTTGGTTTTTTTTGTTTGAAACAAGGTCTCACTGTGTAGTTCAGGCTGGCCTTGAACTTGGAAGTCTAGTTGTGATCCTCCTGCGGTAGCCCCCTGAGTACTATTATTACAGGTGTGTGCCACATGGCTGGCTCCTGTGACTTCAAGTTCTGGCTCTGCTTTCTAATACAACCTTTTATGTGAGGATAGCTTTTATCTTTTTAATTTTTAAAGCTATCTCAAAAAACTACCACTTGGGATGAGCCCCCTTTTCTCAGGAGATACTGCTTTTGTTATGTGATCAATGGTGTCTGCCCCGGCCTGGACCTGAGCAGCAGAATGGGCCTTGTATTAAAGCAGAACTCTGGCTTCTGCACGTTGCACAGAGGACCCAGGTGTCAGCCCTGTCACCTCTTGTTGGCTCGGGTCAGGATTTGACTGCCCCGAAGTTACTCAGTAATGCCAGTTTAACGCCCCTGAGAGTAGGAGCCAGGGGACTCACTCCAGAGGGTGAATGTCAGGTGTTGCCAGTTGATACATTTATCTGCAGCCTGACACACTTCGGTTTGGACAGGTCTGTGTCTGAGGTAGAGGCTGCCAGGAACCTAGGGCCTTATGCCTGCTCTACAGGCATTGTACCACTAGGCTACATCCCCAACTCAAGTGTGTATATTCAGGAGCAAATTCAGCCGACTAATAAGAGTTTTCCCTGAAGAAGGAAACCTCCCTGTGGTCTCTGCTCCACTGTGCTTGGAAGAGGTTGCATTGAGACCCACACTCTGGTCTCCCAAGTGTATCCTGGTCTCTGCCCACGGGTTCCCTCATCCCTGCCTCTAGGATTGTTTTCCATAAGTTCAAAATAGCTGGTCATCCTTTGTGTCTTTGTACTTGCTTTGAAAATGGGTCAGTAAGATTTCAGTTTGTATACTGTGTTTTAAGGTCCATTGATGTTAATGTGAAAATAAAGAATTTGCCATTTTAACAACAGCGCCTGGTGTCTTTGGTTTCATTGTCTACTAGACTAGAGATGTGTGACTCGTGGGAGAGGCTGTGGACTGCTCTGTGTCATCCAGCGCCGGGCTGAGTTAGACATGGCAGTCCTGAAGTAAATGTTTCATTTAAGTTGACAAAGTGCTTGGCCTTTTTTTTTTTCTTTTCCTTTTTTTTTTTTTTGGTACCAGGGATCAAACTCAGGATCTTGCGCTTGTCAGACAGGCGCTGTGCCGCTGAGCTACACCCCCACCCTGTGGTTGAGGCTTTGGCCATGGTTCTCTTCTGTTACTGACGGGAAGCTGTGTGTTCGCCTCCTAACAAGCCCATCTCTGGTCAGGTAGGTGGCTTCTTATTCTCAGCTCCCGAGGTCTACATTTCCTAAACCCCCCTGCCTGCAGGCTTCTCCATGTTTCTTTCTGTTCTGGAGACTGAAATATGAGGGAAGGACTTTCTCCTTCCATTTTTCTTGAGTTGTCGGCAGCACTTTTGACTGGTGGGAGCAATAGGCAAGTGTGGGCTGCTGGGTTCTTGCGCAGCACTGTTGTGGCCACTTGCCTCACTTTCTTTGTTCAATTTGAATTAAAAAATCTATTGCTATAAATCATGGTGTTCTGGGATTAGGCTGCAAAGGCCAAAAACTGTCTTCCAGCTAAACTGCAAATGGAGCATTTTAGATTGCAAGAGGGCTGAGCTTACAGCGAAGCTCACTGTTACGGAGCCTTGTGTTCTAAGGAGAAGGCAAGTGACAGGCTCGTGGGTGGAAGCCACCCTTTGTATTTCATGGTGCTCTTTTGCTGTCCATGTCAATGGATGGCTACAAGTGAAATTCTGAGAAGTAATGTGTGTATCGGAAGCAATCTCTGCTATTTTGCCTTTTATAGTTTACAGAGCTCTTTCATAATGATAAATGAAAAGAAAGAGGTTTACCCTGGGTGTGTTGGCACATACTGTAATCATGAGGCAGAGGTTGAAAGATTGTCAGTTCAAGCCCAGCATAGGCGATGTAGTGAGACCCTGACTCCCTAACTCAACATGGGCCAGGGGTGTAGCTCAGTGTGAAGTCTCTTTTCACTCCCCAGTGCCACAGAAAGAGTAAAAGATGTTCCAGGCCCCCCCCAAAAAAAAGAGAATGAGCGCCTCACAAAACAGGGCTAGAAGAGAGCTGTAGGATCTGAGCCAGTGTGATCTGACTTGGGGCCTCCAGCCCAGGGGAAAGTCTACACTTGGCTGTGATTGCAGTTCCACATCATGATGGATCCTTCTGGCTGGCAACAGTTTCACGAGGGCTGCAGGCTCCCTCCCTGCTGGATCATCATTAGGTGATGACATTGTTTCCCTGGCTAGGTCCCACCCCCACCAAAATGAACTGGAAACAGGTCGGCGGTGCAGTGTTGTGAGGTAGGACAGCTGTACCCAGCGTAGTTCTCTGCTTACCAACGGGAACGCTGGGCAAGATACTCTCTCTGAGTCTTAGAGTTTAGCCTCCGGGCTCTAGATGGTCGGTGAGATGTCTGTGACAGTTCAGGTGCCCTCATCTGGATAATTTTAAGGTGTCTAGAAGGCTGTTTGACCTTTCAGTTCTTTTTTTTTCCCTCTCAGGACTGGGGATTGAACCCAGGCCCTCCTAGCTGAGCTACATCCCCAGGTGTTTTTTATTTTAGCCTAGCGCTCACAGTGCAGCTCAGGCTGGTCTCAAACTTGAGTGATTCTGTTGTCTCAGCCTCCTCAGTGCTGGAGTTACAGATGTGGTGTATACCACGTCAGCTTTTGTTTGAGGAGTCTAATAGCCTTGTCCAAACTTTAGAGTTGAATTTCGATTTAAGTTCAGTCAGACATTTATACACAACATTTCTTCATTCCCTTTTTCCACACAGTGTTCAATTGTAATCATGGTCCGTGGCTGAACAACACACATAGTGCCAGGAGTGTTCTAAGAAAACGCATTTAAATGGGAGTAGTGGCACTTGCCTGTGAACCCTCAGCATGTGTAAGGGTGATGCAGGAGGATCGCCTTGAGTTCGAGGACAGTCTGGGCTACATAGCCTTGTGTTCAGGCCAGGGATGTAACTCAGTGACGCCGCACCTGCCTCACGAGGGCAAGATACCAAGTTGGATCCCCAGTACTAAAAAAGTAATAAAAATAACCTTATGTTCAAGGCAGCCAGAACACTACATAGCAAGACTGTGTCTCAAAAAAACAAAAAACAGCTGAAAAGCAAGAAGTAACACTCAAGGGATGGGGTAGCATCCCCATTCCTGGGTTGTAGTGTTAGCCCCCAGGGCAGGAAAACAGGCCTGGTAATGCTTACATTCCCAGGGACCCAGGTGCCTCTGTGCTTTTCATCTCGGCAGCTGGACCTCGTCTGATGGATGGTCCTAGGTTCTGACAGAACATAGCTGGGAATGTTAGCAAACACTATAATCCAAGCACTCTGGGGATAAAGCAGGAGGATCACAAGTTCAAGCCTAGCCTGGGCAACTTAGCAACACCTTGTCTCAAAATAGGGGCAAAGGCCTGAGTTCCACACCCAGCACTGTGGAGAGGAGGAGGTACGCTGAGTAGAGGTCCCTCATGAAGGACCCCACCCATCTGCAAGTTACGGCTTCCACAAAGGCACTGTTGATCCCCTGTGCCCAGAGATAAGTAGGTGAACGGAGGAATCATGCTCAGCTCTGTTAGACACCCCTGACCCCAGGAGGCCAGGGGCTGCTTAGCTGCATCCTGGGATTAGGGGAATTAGGTGATCCTCTTGCTCCGTGTTGTAGTAGATATGTACAGTAAAACCACCCGAGAAGGGTGGGATGAATTCAGACACTGCTAGGGGTTCTGGTGGATGCCAATAATCCTAGCACTCAGAAAGCTGAGGCAGGAAGAACATCATGAGTTCAAGGCCAGCCTGAACTACATAGTAAGACTATTTCAAAAGATCTAAAAAAATTTTTTTAAAATCCTGCTTAAGGGCCGGGAATATAGCTCAGTGGTTCTGGTGCCTGTCTTGCAAGCACAAGGACCCGGGTTCGATCCTCAGTAACCACATACAATACTGAGCGTGGAGACTCACCCCAGCAGCAACCAGTACCACATACCACAGTGCTGGGTGTGGTGGCTCACGCCTATAATTCCAGCACTTGGGAGGTAGAGATAGGAGGATTGCTGTGATGTGAGTTGGAGGCTGAGCTCAGGGCCAGCCTGAACTACAAAGCGAGACCCTGTCTCAAAAAAAAAAAAAAAAAAATCTGCTCATTAAATGAATGAACATAACCGATCATAAGTGATCTGTTAACACAGGAACACTCAGCAGTGTTTAGCTTTACAGGAAGGTCATTAAAAAGAAATATTTAGGGTAAAATGTTAGAAATTCATGAGCTGAAGTAGTCACCTCTTTGATCTTGAAGTCTTGGATGTGGCAAAAGTCAAACTGTCCTAGGAAAGGTAGGACCCCAATATATCATGTAACATAGCAAAAGTTGCTGACAATACTTAGCAGGGCTCTGTAGATTTTATTGTTAGGAAAGCATATTCCTGGATATTATGATCAGACATCTTTCTTTTGTAATGTTATGCATTTAACCCAGTGCTTACACGCGCTACATCCACAGTGCTGATCAGACATTTTTGAAAACCTCAATTGATTCAGCTGTGCAGTCATGTTTGGGAAAACTAGTATGTTGTAGCCAATGCAAGACAGTAACCCCAGGACTGGGAGGCTGAGGCAGGAGGGTTGCTTGTTCAATTCCAGCCTGGCTGATTTAGTGATTTAGAGAGACTCTCAAAATTTAAAAGTGGGGAGAAGGGCTGAGGTGGGAACAGCTCAGTGCAAAGGGCTTAGATTCAATGGTGAGTAACTGAAGAAAAAATTGTAAAAGGCTCAGTCAGTCTTCCTCAGTCTCCTCCAGGTCGACTGAGAAGTAGTGGAGGTTCACTTTGATCCCTGTGGGGTAGGTTTTAGGCATTACGAGGTTAGTTTGCACGATTTTAGTTTTGCTCTTTTCTTCCGGGGCAAGGTCCTCCTTCCTACCTGTTGTCCTTCCTCTTGTGCCATGGCCTTTGATCCGAGGGTGTAGCCCTGTGGGTCCTCAGTAAAAAGCCTGGAGTGTTTACCCTGGGCCTGCACCTCGGTAGGGATTCAACCCTGACATCTGTTTCCGGGCGCTTGTGGGTTTGCTGCTCTCAGCTCTTGTTTGTTGCTGCGTTTGGAGTCTCGCCCATTGAATGCAGTGTAGCAGTCAGCTGGTGGGAGGGAGATTTGTTCACGGATCTTGGCTCCTTCTGTGGTTTCCTTCTCTGCAGTATTTTGGCCTTTAGATCTCAGATATTTTGGGGACTCCGAAGACCTGCTTGTCTATGTTTAGTGTAATAAGATTGTTACTTCCAGCTGGGTATAGTGGTTCACCTTTGTAATCCCAACTACTCTGAAGGCTGAGGCAGAATATATACTTGTGAGTTTAAGACCAACCTGAGCAATTTAATAAGATCCTGTCTCAAAAAATAAAAATAAAAGAGATGGGAGAGAGAGAGAAAAAAAAAGGAATGGGAGTGTAGTTCAGTGCTTCCTGCGTTCAGTCTTTTGTACAGCAAAGAGTGGGCTTTGTGTCAAACTGGAATCAGTCCTGCCTCAGTCTCCCCGGGTGCTGGGTTACAAGTGTGCATCACCTCCTGTTATTTTTATTTTACCTTCAGCCCTTTCTGTTTTTATTTTGAGAGAGGGTCTGATAAATTATCCTTGAACTCTCCTAACAGTAGGTGTTACAGGGGTAACCACCATTCCTGGCCCATATTTAGCAATTTATGCCTATTGGTGCTGATGTATTCAGAGAGCCCTTCTGTAGCTGCTGTTATAAAAAGCCCCTGCAAGACAGGCATGGTGGCATGTGCCTATCATCCCAGGAGTCTCAGGCAGGAAGATCACCCAGAGTTCAAGGGCAGCCAAACTACATAGTGAGACCCTGTCTCAAAAATTTTGTTTTGGGGCCGGGGATTTAGCTCAGTGGTTCCAGAGTCTGCCTGGCAAGTGCAAGGTTCCAACTGCGATCCCTAGTACCACATATAACAGTGCCGGACATTGTGAGTTCAGAGCCAGCCTGAACCACAAAGCAAGACCCTGTTTCAAAAAACTAAAAAAAAGAAAATGAATTGTTTTATTGTTTAATCTCTCATATAAGTCAGTTCTTGAGAAAGGTTTGACATATTTAAAAATTAATAAACAAATTATTTTAAAAATTGCTTGATAACCAGGCATGTGGCTCATAGCTGTGATCCCAGCACTTGGGAGGCAGAGGCAGGAGGAGTCCTGTGACTTTGAGGTTTGTCTGGGCTATACAGTGAGATCAAGGACAACCTGAATTACAAAAGCAAGACCCTGTCTCAAAAAAAAAAATTGCTTAATAAAGAACTTTGAGGGGTCAGGGAGTTAGCTCAGTGGTTCCGGCGCCTGTCTTGCAAGTGCAAGGACCCGGGTTCGATCCCCGGTAACCACATACAATACTGGGCGTGGAGACTCACCGCAGCAGCAACCAGTACCACATACCACAGTGCCGGGCGTGGTGGCTCATGCCTGTAATCCCAGCATGTGGGAAGCAGAGACAGGAGGATTGCTGTGATGTGAGTTTGAGGCTGAGCTCAGGGCCAGCCTGAACCACAAAGCGAGACCCTGTCTCAAAAAACCTAAAAGAAAAAAAGAACTTTGCAAACTACAATTCTCTGAAAAAGATCAAAGAGTATCAGAAAGTAGAAAGATATCCATTGTTCTTGGGTTAGAAAAACAAATACAGTGAAAATGGCCATACTTGCAAAATTATTATACAGATTTAATGCAATCCTGATGAAAACACCAACCCCACATAGTTAGAAAAAATAATACTGAAATTCATTTGGAACTAGAAGAGACCTAGGACAGAAAAAGCAATTTTGGGGAACAAAGGCAAAGCAGAGGGTGTCACAATGCCTGACTTGAAATTATACCACAAAGCTACTGTGATAAAAATAGCATGGTACTGGCAAAGACAAAAACAAACAAAAAACAGACCAAAAGATCAATGGGACAGACTAGAAGATGCAGAAACAACTCCAAAGATATTCAGCCACCTTATCTTTTTGTTTAGTTTAGTTTTGTTGTTTTGGTTTTTTTTTTTTTTTGAGACAGTGTCTTACTTTGTGGTTCAGGCTGACCTTGAGCTCAGCCTCCAACTCACATCACAGCAATCCTGCCTCTCTGCCTCCCGAGTGCTGGGATTACAGGCGTGAGCCACCATGCCCCGCACTGTGGTATGTGGTACTGATTGCTGCTGGGCATGGTTACCAGGGATCGAACCCGGTCCTTGTGCTTTCAAGACAGGCGCTGGAACCACTGAGCTAAATCCCCGGCCCTAGTTTTTTTTTTTTTTTTTAGGTTTTTTGAGACAGGGTCTCGCTTTGTAGTTCAGGCTGGCCCTGAGCTTAGCCTCCAACTCACATCACAGCAATCCTCCTGCCTCTGCCTCCTGAGTGCTGGGATTACAGGTGTGAGCCACCACACCCAGCACTGTGGTGCTGATTGCTGCTGGGGTGGGTTTCCATGCCCAGTATCGTTATGTGGTTACTGGGGATCGAGCCCAGGCCCTTGCGCTTGCAAGACAGGTGCTGGAACCACTGAGCTAAATCCCTGGCCCCCTAGTTTTTTTTTTGTTTTTTTTTGTTTTTTTTAACTGGAGATTGAACTCAGGATCTTGCACTTACAAGGCAGGCACAAGAAACCACTGAGCTAAATCCCCACCTCTCAGCCATTTTATCTTTGACAAAGGAGTCAAATGCTCCCTGGAAGAATGCTAGTCTCTTTAATAAATGGTGCTGGGGAAAACTGGCTTTCCACTTGCGGAAGATTAAAGCTAACCCCATATCTTTCACCATGTACTAAACTAAAATCAAAATGGATGAAAATCTTAAATATTAAACACAAAACGTGCTGGAAGACAAAAAAAGGTAGAGCTCTTAAAGACTGATGTAGGCAAAGATTACGAATAAAAACACAGTTGCAGAGGAAGTATCACAGAGAATCAACCACTGGAATCTCATCTTATTAAAAAGCTTTCGCACAGCAAAAGAAACCACGAACAGAGTGAAGAGACAGTCCAGAGTGTGGGAAAAATTTTTGCCAGATATTCCTCAAACAAAGGGCTACTATCTAGAATATACATTGACCTCAAAAATATCAGATCCTCCAAACTTAAAAATCTAACCCAAAAATGGGTATAC
>PVIR01044073.1:0-11367 GCA_004026965.1 Petromus typicus
TGAGAATATTTTTATGTATTTTTAGGTCATTTATATTCTTCTATTGGTAAAGATGTGTGTTATTACTTTTCTAAAGTTTAAATGGGTTTGCTTACTTAGAATTGTTTTTATGCATTTGAGTTTGTTTTTTAAAATTATAAAACATTTACTATATTCTAGAGGAGTATGTTATGGATTATGTACATATTCTTCCAATCTATAGTTTGCTTCCTTATGTTCTTCATAATGACTTTTGTCTAACAGAACTGTTTTATTTTGATGAAGTCTAATTGTTGGTTACTTCTTTTATTTTTTATTTTTTTATGCTCTAGGAAATTATAATTTACTCCAATGACAAAGATACTTTTCTGAGTCTTTTTTTTTGTAAAAGCCTTATATTTTTCATGCATATAGATTAATTCCAGCATTTTTTGAGTTTTGGAGAGAGAGGGAATTTTTTTTCCACAGGCTTATCTAGATTGTTTAAAATGAATTATTGATTAGATTCTGTCCTAGGTTATTTTGGAACATCTTTCAAAAATTAGTTGATCATATAAGTGATAGTCCATTTCGGGCTGGGGATATAGCTCAGTGGTTCTGGCGCCTGCCTTGCAAGCACAAGGGCCAGGGTTCGATCCCCCCATAACCACATAACAATACTGGGCGTGGACACTCACCCCAGCAGCAATCAGTACCACATACCACAGTGTGGGCTTGGTGGCTCACGCCTGTAATCCCAGCACTCAGGAGACAGAGGCAGGAGGATTGCTGTGATGTGAGTTTGAGGCTGAGCTCAGACCCTGTCTCAAAAAACCTTAAAAAAAAAAAAGTGATAGTCCATTTCAAGGTTATTTTTTCAACCGTTTGATTGGTTTATATTTATGTTACTAGTATTTTGTATTGGTTGTTGAAACTTTACCTAAGTGTGGATATCAGGTGGTATAAATTATTTATCTTTACACTTTCTTCTATTGTTTTAGCCATTCTAGTCCCAATACATCGCCATATAAATTTTTTATTAATTTCACTCACTTATCTTAAGTTTCTGGAATTTTAGCAGAAAATAAATTGAATTTGTAGATCAGTTCTTATAGATCCGACATTTTATAACATTGACTTTTCGAATCCATAAACACCGAGTAATTGCTATTTATGCAGCATTAACTTTCCATGGATATTTGCTAGATAAGTGCAGAATTGTGGACATCTCTCATTAAAGTTTTCATTATAGTTTCTATTTATATTGTTATAATTGATACTTTAAAATTTAGCTAAAAGAATTATATAAGACAAGTTTTATACCTTTTTGTAACTTTGATAAATTTACTTTAGTCTATTACTTGTTTCCTAGAATCCTAAGTATTTTCTAGGTATTCAATTATGCAACCTGCAAAATTTAAAATTTCATTTTTTCTTTTGTTACTTTTATACTTTTACTTTTTTGTTCATGCTTAACTATGTCATTCAACATGGTGAGCTAAATATAAGTAGGGAGAGTAGATATTCTTGCCTATGTGTTTTAAAGATCTGCCTCTTCTAATTACAAAGCTTCTCTTCTAGTTTGCTAAAGTTTTTAGTCATGGGAAAGTATTTTTATCAAGTGATATTTTGTTTACTTGTATTGAAATGACATTATGGGTTTTCTTTTGTATCACTAACAGTAAAATACAGTTATTTATTATTTAGCCTGAATTAACTGTGATTTTTTCATTTTTTAAATTTTTGATTTGTTATTTTGTTAAAAATTATTGTGTTGCTATTCATGAGAAATAGCTCTTTTTGTGTCTATTTTTTAAATGTTTTTTTTCTGTATGAGTATAATATAGATCTTATAAAATGAGTTACATTTTTTCCTCTATTTTATGAAATGGAAGTTTGTATAAAATAAATGTTATTCTTTAAATGTTTAATATAAATCTTAGTGATATTTCTAATGATACAGTCAATTCTATAGAAAGTTTTTAATTACCAGTTGAATGTCTTTGCCAAATATTAAATTGTTCATATTTTATATTTCACCTCATGTAAGTGAAGTTTTTTGTGTAATTTTTTTCTCAACAATATAAACATTTCAATTGTCTTACTGCTGTCATAGTCTAATTCTTGTCTTTTTACTTTGATATTCTATCTTTCAAGTTTATTGTAGACATTGATATTTAGTTCTCCCTTTTTAAATCTGATGTTTCAATCTGTGCTTGTTAGTTGGAGAGATACACTCACTTTTAATGTAATGGTTGACATGGTTAGCCTTGGTTTTACTATTTATTTTTTCTCATAATATTTGCATTTCCTCATTTCCTTAATTATTTTTATTAAAAAATTTATTTAGTTGTATCATTTATTGCCTTTTAATACACCATCTTTTAACTTGAAATAATAATCTTGAGATTATATATACTTTAAAATTTTATTTTAGTGTATGTTAGTATGATACTTTTTCAACTGTAATATGAAAACCATTCAACTATATTTTCTTTTATCTTATCCTTTCATCTATTTTGTATCTGCCATATGCTTTACTTCCACGTGCTTAATAAGTCTTACAGTATTTATTTTTATTATCTTTGTATTATGTAAATCATATTTTCACTTAAATTTTTATGTCCTATTTGTTAAAATAGGTCTTATTTCTTTCCTGTACAAACATTAGAACAAAAAAGCCAAAAAATTTTGGGAGAGATTTCTAAAAGTAATAATAATCATATATTAAGACAGTACAATCTTAAGACTATCCTCATTTCAGAAAAGCTGTGATGTGATCTAATGTACCTAAACTCTTGTGTCTCTATCCTCCCTTTAAAAATGGAAATTTTTCAGTACTGTTGAAGCTTTCCTTTTCCTTTCTTTCACTTGAGAGAATCACTAGCTACACTTCTTGTTTCTCATTCTATTGTATTTTGTACAGTTTTAATATGTATACATTCACAAATATATTGGTGTGCTTCTTGAACTGTTCTATTGACATAACTGCATTATGTATATTCTGATTGTTTTTTTAAACAATGTGTCAAATTCATCTATGCTAATCTCTATTAAGTTATTTATTTTCATTTTCTATGATTTTCCACTGGATGAGTATGCTCAAATGTATCCATACTCCTGTTAGTGGACCTTGGAGTTACATGTGTTTTTTATTTATTTTTTATTTTTTATTTTTTTTGTCTCAGAGATGACAAAGTGATTAATATAACTGGTAACTTTTCACAGAGCTAATTTAAGCATTCTCTTCATAGCATTAATTTTCAGCAGTGTACCTAGGGGAATTCTAGATGTGGTTCAATTTGGGTTTGATTTTCATGTACATGTGAGAAAATAAATTTTCATTAAATTTGAAAATAATCAAGCACTTATTTAGTCTATTGTTTTTCCAGGTGAAGTGTTTTTCCTCTACTATATTTCTAGAATTTTACTTAAACATAAAGTATACCATTTGGTAATATCCCAAAGACCAAAAGAAGCTTTGTTATTTTGTTATAACTTGTCTGTGTAATGTTTTAATTTCTGTGCTCTTTGGTTACTTTAATCTCCATAATAATCTTCAAGTTCACCACTGTCTTTCAATTTACTATCAGCTCATTTATTGTCTATCAGATAATTTGTTCCTAATATTTAGTTCCTTAGTCTACCTTTTATCTTGATATTTCTTGTATGTGTACTGATAACACTGATTCTTTTATAGTTTTGAATGTATTCATAATAGTTATTCATAACATTATTATTCTTTTCTGCTAAGCCCAAAATATATGTCATCTCTTGATTTCTTTTATTGTTTTTTTTTCTTTTTGATTGTGTCACATTTTTCCCAACATTTAAAAAATATAGGTTATTATAAATGCTACATGTTATATGGGTAGATATTCTTGTCTTCTTTTAAATAATATTGAGTTTTATACAAAAAACAAATTAATTTTTTGGTAGATTTTAATCATGATTTGTGAAGATGTTTAGACTTTGTTGAGGCAGGTCTGATGGAGTATATACTTGAAGACAATGTTTATCTGCTGTTGTACTGACACCTTTCTGAAATCTTAACTAAATATACAGAGTTTTCAACACAACTATTTGATCCTCAATCTAATATCCTCCAACACTGTGCAACTTCCAAAATCTCATTTTGCTTTGTAATCTCTCTGAGCATCATGAAGTTTTGTTCTCACCATGCATAGGTTAGTAGCTCTGACTAAACCTTCAAAGTAATATTTTGCAGATTTATACAGTTCCTTTGCTGTTTTACTTTTGTCTCTAGTACCCTGACAGGTAAGCTTCAGCTATTTCAGCATCTTCCTATTCTGATCTCAGTTTCTGTTACCTACAAATACTACTGTTTTCTAATTCCTGGTCTGCTATTTAGCAAGTGCCCTAAAGCCAGTGTGAATGTGATCATTATTATTTCTACTCTTCAGGGATCATAGCCTTTCAAGACTGTTGGCCAGAACTTAAAGAGAGCTTCAGTACATATTTTGCTTGCTTATAATCTGATTTGAAGTGAGTATCTTTTATGCCATATCGTCAACCCTGATTTTAAGTTCAAATGTTTCAAATTTTTGGACTTTTCTCAAATTCTCTATTTTGCTCTTATTATTTCTTAGAATAAGATATTCATTCTCATTTAACAAAAGAAACTTAAGTATAAACCTTCCACTGCAGTTTGTTAGGAGATTCTGAGTCTATATCATGTTTCCTCACTTCTTTATTACTTTCTTATTAGATAAGATCATTGTACTTAAAGCAAAATTAAAATAACTAACTTTTATACTTTTCTCTTGCCAGGGATATAAAGAAAAAGATGAGGCTATGAAAAGACCTACATATATATTCCAGTTCCCACAGTGTTTAGAATCCCATATTTTGCATGTCATTTTGAGAACTCACTATGAGACATTCTTGCCACTTATAATATCACTTTATATTTATTAAAGATTATGATCTAGTTTTCCAAGTAGCATATATATCCTGGGCCTAACGGAATATTTTTGCTAAATATCATTCTATTTGTAAGTCTTTAAAAGAGATAAGGAATTATAAGATGAGTTTTACAGTTAAGCTTAATTGTCAGCTTGATTGTCCTGGGAGCTTGGGAGGGGATTAGGAAAGCAAACTTCTGGATAGTCTGGTTTGGGCCTTCCATGATGTGCATAGCTCCTGAGCCTTTCCTCTGGAGGGTCGTTCCCCTCCTCTGGTTTTCAACTACCTTAACTTAAGCAGCTTTGTTTCACACTCTTCTACCCTGATATTTCTACCTTGGAATCAGCTGACTATGGATTGAATCCTTTGAAACTGTGAGTCAAATTAAAGCTCTTTTGAATTGTAAGTATCAGGTGATTTGTTCCACCAATAAGAAAGCAGAATAACACAGTGAGGTAAAGCAGGAATGGTTCCTAAAATTCAAGAAACCCTTATCTAGAGTCTCCACAAACTTTGATGATTGTCCTGTTTCTTGGTATTGCTTTTAATACTTTTTCTAAAGAATTAACATATTTAGATAGGGGCTCTATCAGTTCAAAGCAGAAATTTTTTTAAAAGACTTATGATGATATTTTAGGGACATGCATTTATAATAAAGCAACAGCCACTACAAATACATTACTTTAAGCAGCTCCATTGATTATAAATAGCTCACTGAGAATATTTGGCAATTATATTGAAATGTGACATCTTTTGAACAACAAAACAAGAATAGAGTTCTTGTTGACATTCAAATTGTTCTATTCTGTAAGTACATTATTCTTGGTATACATAAATTGCTATGTTCTATAAACAGTGGAAAAGCATAAAGAGAAATTATTAACTATTTTTAGAATAGAGGTAGGGTATGAGAAAAACTAAATCCAAGTTTGCTTTTAGTACAGTAATGATGGAAGCATGTGTTTCCAGCAGCTCTGCTGAGCCCCCACATGGGATTTGTCATTTACCCACTCATTTACCTTCCCTAGCAGCTCATTCATTCATTATCATGGATATTACTTAAATTAAAAATGTCTAATATTAAGCTGAATTATCTAAGGAAGATAAATGCAGAATGAAGAGTGAAGAATCTTTCAGTCTGAGGTAGAAACTTGTATACAGTGGCTTAAATATGAATTGATGACATCTGATTTCAAGTGTTATTATATCATTCTGACATTATTAGCACCTTAAGCTTTGTACTGATGGAGACTAAATATGGAAATGTACCCACATGGAATACCTGAACCCAGTTTAACCTGTTGAAATCTGCTCCCAGTGGAAGAGAAAGCTGCAGTATGTCTGGTGTCTACTTATCATCAGAGCTTCAACCTAGTTATTGTCCTTTTCTAACTTCACTAGGCTCTATAGACTTTCCACCTTTATTTTCAATTACTTTTTAATTTTTCCTTTTCCACAGCACAAAATCCAGCCTTCTTGAAGGGTGTTTCTGTTTTGATATTCCTCATTTGTTTCTGTCTCCTTCAAGCATATGGAATGGGTTTTCTTTGTTTTCCTCTACTGTTTGCAGCTTAGAGACAGACTGAATTGGCTCTTAGAAGATGTGGCATGGGGTGGGCCAGACTGGGCAGGTGGCAAAGACTCAGGCACAGCTAGTCTGGGTAAGAAAGGCCCTGGACATCATTAATCAGCACTCCATCAGCAGCTTTCCTACAACTAGGGCTAGACCAGAAGGCCACAGAATCTTCATTTTCCTGTGGACCAGACTGTTGCAGGGAGAAGAGCCTCCAGAGACACTACCTAGTTGTCTGTAGACACTGAATAAGTGTGGCAGGGGAGCTGGAACACAGAGAGGCTTTCAGTGTGTTCCTCTGCCCTGTTTACCATGTTAAAAAAACAAAAAACAAAACAAAACAAAAAAGCCCCAATGGGCCTGGGATTTAGCTCAGTGGTTCCGGTGCCTATTTTGCAAGTGCAAGGACCTGGGTTCATTTCCTTGGTAACCACATACAATACTGGGCATGGAGACTCACTCCCAGCAGCAATCAGCACCACATACCACAGTGCCGGGTGTGGTGGCTCACGCCTGTAATCCCAGCACTCAGGAGGCAGAGCCAGGAGGATTGCTGTGATGTGAGTTTGAGGCTGAGCTCAGGGCCAACCTGAACTACAAAGTGAGACCCTGTCTCAAAAACAACAACAACAACAAAACAAACAAACAAACAGCACTGGAAGAGTGAGGGAATCTTGTTGACTATAGCTATTGATGAGTTGAGTGAGTAGGTTCCACTGGTAAGATCCTGGACTCTTGCAGAGTTCCAGGCTACAGGAGTTCACTGAGCTCAACTCAAGCATTATACTCAGAACCAGACAGGGGATGATGTCTGTCTCTCTGTGACTAATGAACTACAACTGCACATTACTGCATATATAATCTACAGGAAACAAAAAATCTATGCCATTAAGGGTCCTTTTCATTGTGCTTTTAACTTTTTGTTGTTGTTGATGCTGTTGTTATTTTCTTTCTTTTTGATCTTTCTTTTTTCATTTCTCTATGCTGCTGTTGCCAAATCTATCTAATTTCAGGTTTCTTTTTTCTTCTCAATTACTTTTATTTTTACAGAAGAGGGGAAAAAAGTCTTTTATTAGCCTGTTACTGTTAGGTATCATTATTCTCCTCTTCATCCATTATCCTTTGCTATCCTCCAGTCAGAATTGGTTCTTACACATTAATGTGTTTCAGTCTTCCTTAATTTACCTTCTTTCTATAATATTATAGGAGAGTGAATACAGCTTCTAGTGGTCCTATTGTTCTTAGTTAGTTCTGTCTTACAGTTGGCCCTTCTGTCTCTTTTGTCCTCTAACATCTATAAGACTCCTGAGGTCTATACGATTTTTATACATCTGGAAAAGTAAGGTGGTTGCTGTAACTGTACCTGACCGTGTAGGTCAGAAACCTTTGGAACTACCTGTGTAGAGTTTGGAAATGTTGGCTAGAGAAGCTCTAAATCCCAAAGCTAAGTTTGATGAGAGATTCTAGTGGGAAATCAAAAGTCCAGAATGCTGATAAAAAAGAAGACAGTGAAGTCCAGACTCAGGAGTGTTCCATCAGGAACAAACACTCCATTGGCAGCTGGGCCCCAGGCTATGTGCATTATGTTCTCTAAAAATATTTGTCAGCATTTTGTTCATGTCCTGAGACTGCAAAAGGTTAAGATTTAGGGCAGCAGGCTAATTAATTGGGTAAAGGAAACCTTAAGGCAAGGTAACATTCAATATTGCTTGCTTCTTTTAGTAATATCTATTATAAGAAACAGGAGCAAAAAGCCCATTTAAAAAATTTTCACAATGAGAATCAAGCCTTGTCAAACACTGGTACAAATTCGCGATGTTGAATGGAAAGATGATGTGTGTATATAATGTACCAATATAGATTGGTACAATCTATGTATATATAATATACCAATGTATCAATAAAGGTTTGAATTTAAAAATGTTTTAAGTTTTTCCAAAAACAAAACACCCATAAAAATAGAGCAGCAGAGAGCTTGATTGTTCCAGAAATTAGCCTTAAAAAGAGGATAAGTACATTGGATCAGAAAAAAGGAAGGATGCCTTGAGGGCGCCCCAGGAAACAACACAATGTGACCTTTGACATGCAAAAGTGAAAGATTTTGCTTTGAGAAGGAAGAGAGCCATGGGGCACCTGGTTTAAGAATGGCCAGCTGGGAAACTGTTTTCCAGGGGTTGAGTTCCAGGTCAGCAACCCTCCAGGTGCTCGCAGCCACTGTAGCCATGATACGGAAGGAGCTGTCTATTGTGTGAACTGTTAGTAGATCATGGAATCATCTACATGGTGCTAGTTTTACCGATATGCTAAATATAAGATTTGTGCACACAAGACTTCCAATCTTTGGTCATTTAGTTCTGTATAAGTCTGTCCAGTTATATAAAATATATATATTTTAAAATTATGCAGTAACTTTTTATTGTATTATTCTTATAGACAGAATAACTTTATAATTTTTTATATCTTATTTTGTTGTCTGTATGGTTATATGACTTGACATACTTTCGTTTTTTGTTTGTTTTGTTTCTGTCTTTTTTTTTTTTTAGAGACAAGGTCTCACTTTGTAGTTCAGGCTGGCCCTGAACTCAGCCTCAAACTCACATTACAGCAATCCTCCTGCATCTGCCTCTTGAGTGCTGGGATTATAGGTGTGAGCCACCATGCCTGGCACTGTGGTGTTGGTACTGATTGCTATTGGGCGTGAGTCTCCATGCCCAGTATGGTATGTCGTTAATTGGGGATTGAACAAGGGCCCTTGTGCTTGCAAGACAGGTGCCAGAACTACTGAGCCAAATCCCTGGCCCCTTGATGTACTTTTTTATTAACTTCTGATTTTTTTTTGTTTGTTTTGATACAGGATCTTACTAAATAGTTTAGACTTGCCACTAACTCACTGTGTAACCTAGGCTGTCCTCTAACTCAAAATGATATATATATTTTTTTTTTTAGGTTTTTTTGAGACAGGGTCTCACTTTGTGGTTCAGGCTGGCCCTGAGCTCAGCCTCAAACTCACATCACAGCAATCCTCCTGCCTCTGCCTCCCAAGTGCTGGGATTACAGGCGTGAGCCACCACGCCCGGCACTGCGGTATGTGGTACTGGTTGCTGCTGGGTGTGGGTTACCGGGGAATCGAACCCGGGTCCTTGCGCTTGCAAGACAGGCGCCGGAACCACTGAGCTAACTCCCCGGCCCCTCAAAATGATCTTTCTGCCTCAACCTTCCAAGTGCTGGGGTAATAGCTGGGTACCACCACACCTAGTTATTTTTCTTGTTTCATATAATCACTTTGTGTTCAATTCGGCATTTAAACCAAACTTTCATGGCGATTTAAAGTTTTGATTTTAATTTACTTGTTTCCTTATTTTCAGTCTTTTTATTTCAATTTCTTCTAAATGTGGGTTTGTTAGCAAGATATAGCTCTGTGCTCCACTTTACTCATTTTCTGGATAGTTTCTTTCAACAGAAAAAGTTCGTCCTTTCATAACTATTGCATGGATCTATGTATTGTACTTCCATAAATTATTTGATATCTCTTACTTCTTGCAACTATTATTTGACTTTTCTCTTTTTCACTTTTGATCTCTTTATTTTTCTTTAAAGCTGTCTACGGTCTCTTTAAATTATTAAAAATTTAATAACAAAATATCTTGCTAAAATGACACAATAGAAATTTGGAAAAAGAAATGAGAAAAAAAGTTTGAAAATTTCTAATAAAGAGGAAGACAACCTCAAACACTTTGATTTAAGTAACAGGACAAGGTACCTATTAAGCACAGAACATTCAATTTATTTATTTATTTATTTATTTATTTTATTATCTTTATTGGTACATTAAATATACACATCATGATTGCACTCCATAATGGGGATTTGTACCAGTATAAGACACAACTTAATTCTCATTTTTTCCCATAGCCCCACCCACCCTACCACCCCCCCCCATATATATAAAATTTGTTTCCTTACTTTTTTGTTACAATCTCAACATTGTCCCATTTCACCTTATTTTACATTGAGCATTTTCTATTTCACAATATATAACATTCAATTTTTTTGGAATCTAATAAAATTTTCCCTCTGATTCCACACTAGCTGCTTCCTAAAACCTCTGTTGAGCCATTTAACAAGTGGAGTAGGTGTCTTGGAGAGTCTGGCTGCAGGGTTATGCCCTGGGTATCAACTTGGTGAATTCTAAAGCCATTGAATTAAATTCTCTCTACATGCTCTATACCTCAAGGAGATTGATTCTATACACATCTTTGTTGTTCTTGTATGAAGAATTATATAGCCTTTAAATTTTACTGAGATGCAATGAGTAAATCAGGAGCAAATATCTAGATATGCACATTTGCTTAGTTACCCTAATGATTTTTCACCTTTATTCTTTTTCTACTCACCTATTTATTTCCCTCTTATTGTCTAGCAATGTGTCTAGCTCCATGGAGCACACACCATTAGAATCAAAACATAGATTTTTACTATAAGCCTTGGGCAGCAAAATGAAGTGGAAGACTGGAAATTACTAAAAGAACTCACTGTTCGTAGGAAACAAAACAAGATATAAAAAGAATTCTTTGCAATAGATTTCAACACAATAGATAACTTTAGCATGCTTGGAAGAATAGATTAGCATATTCTGATTGTTTAATATTTTAATTTGGACACTTAATGAAGACATTTATAGTAAGAGTTAAAAGCTTATCTTTTACTTTCCAAGCTTTGGTGTATACATCACAGTATTCTGGGAAAGTTATGTTCAAATGCAAATTTCTACACTCTTACAGAGATTCTGACTTATAGGTACTATGTAATGTACATACTTCTATATTTTAGTTTCTTCTTTAGTGACTCATTAAAAGAAAGTTTGAGGAATTACTGAGTAATATGTGAGATTTAGTTTTCTGTGTCTTCCT
>PVIR01044074.1:0-11347 GCA_004026965.1 Petromus typicus
GGGGGTGACACAGTCCATTCCGAGGCATGCAGAGAGCCTGGCAGTCCTCTGGGATCTTCAGAGTGCCAAAGATGGATTCATTCCTACATAAAGACCAGGAAAAAGAGGAAGGGCAGCCTGTGTAAGGAGCTGGAGGGTTACGGAAAGAGTGGGCGTGTTGCAAGGTCTTAAGCAAGGGAATGAGTTGCTGAAATCAGAACGTACCTTACAGAGATCTCTCAGTCACAGATGCCCAAGGCCGGAGCTGACAAACATGACCCACAGATGTTTGGTTTGGCCCAGATAGTGTTTTTGCAGAAACATATGTGACAACCATATAAGAACTCTGTTGAAAAACAGAGTGGCAGTGTCTTTTAAAAGTAAGCACGCACTATGACTTGAGTCCAATTCCTTGAAATAAATTTAACAAAAATACTCATACACTTTCCCTTCAAGACAAAGTGGAAAGAATCGTAGGTTAAATATTTGTTGCAGGTCCAAAGTAGGAGCATCCTAAGCACCAGTAGGAAGATGGATGAGTGCACGATGAGAGTAAGCCGTCTGCAACTACATGTGCTACAGTGTTGGCACATCCCAGACCCCCAAAATTCTGGAATGGCAGATATACCCCAAAGAGTACATACTGTGTGATTCTGTTCATATACTATATACAAGCAAGGCTAGCCGTGTATGTCCTGCTTAGGGTGTGGTAGGTACCAGTCCCTGGGAGACAGCAATAGTGAACTGCAGGGCTGCCCAGGTGTCAGATGGGGCCTCGTGTGGTACGGGTCAGTCTGGAACCCAGTGCGTGGCCCAGGCTGGCCTCAGACTTGGAATCCTCCTAGGTACCGGGGTTACAGTTGTGCACCACCACACGTGGCTCCAGGTTCTGCTTCTCCATCCAGATGTTAGTTATAGTCTCTTCCTGTTTGTCACACTGTTGGGCTTCCTTGCATTTTTCAAGTAACAAAAAAGACTATTATCAGCCCTTAAAATATTCATTCCTCTTTTTACTGCATTATATTCCACTGTATAGGATGTGCCAAACACATTTTAAATTTATGGAAAAATACCTATAACAATACGAGCCAACCTGACCATTTTTAGTGTACAAATAAAAGAATAAAAAAGAAGGTTTATGAAATTTATGGGGTATTATTAACAGCTTTGGGAGTTCCAGAAGGAGTGGGGAAAGAGAAGGGCAGAAAGCTTAGAAAACTAATGATAGAATGTTGAAGTGTGGAGAGAAAGTCACCCAGACCCTAATGCTCAAAGAACTCGAAATAGCTGACTATAAATAGGCTTTTTACTCAAATTGTGAGAAGTCAAACAATGTTGAAGACAGCAAAAGGAAAGTAGTCAATTATAAATGGACTGCCGTTAGCCTGCTGTTAGGAGTAGATTTCTCAGCAGAGACCTTGCAAGCCTAAATGGAGTGGGAAGCTGTACTGGAAACACTGAAAGAGCTTCCACTTACAACGGCTGTGCTTGACAACTGTACCCTTTAAAAAGCGAGGGCGAGGGAGACTCCCAGAGGAACAAAGCTGAGCCAGCACAGCTCTGTGAGCCTGCTTGGTAGGAAACACGAGCAGGAGTTCAACCAGCTGCAATGAGACAGCACTCATTAACAACATGAAGCCATAAAGAAGGTCTAAAACTCACCGGTCAAGATACGCAGAGTCAAATTCAGAATAGTCTACCTATCATGATGGTATTTTTTTTGGTTTTTGTTTTGTTATGTTTTTTGCTTGAGTCAGGGTCTTGCTGTATAGTTCGGGCTGGCTCAGACTCACAGCCATCCTCCTGCCTCAGCCCCTCGAGTGCTGGGATGACAGATGTGTGCTACCACTTCCTGCCGTAATGGTGATGTAGATTCGCTTTCAACTTTACCATTGAAGAACAAAAAGTATTAATTACAGTAATGTTTTGTTAATGATTATAGATGTAAATTATGATACCAAGGCAAACATGAAGGGGAAGCATATACAGTTTTATATGTAACTGATGGCAAGCTCTGAGAATAGATCATTATGGCTATAAGATATTTTACATTAGAATCATGTGAATAACAAAAAATCCTAGTACTTAAATAGAAAGGAATCAGGATACACTACAAAAACCACAACCCCACAAAGGATGACAGCAGGAGAGTGTGAAAGGTATGCAGGAGCAAACAGGTATTATAGTAAGTCCTTGTAGGTCAACAGTTTAAGAGTATTGGATTAAACTCTTCCATCAAAATATACAGTGACTGAATGAGTTTTTTAAAAGGAAGATCTATTTATAGGCTATCTATGAGAAAGTCATGTAAGGACGCAGACTGGAAGTGAAGTGAAGATGTCTCATGCAAAAATAACCGGAGGACAGCATGGAGCACTATTTTAGACAAAATTGACTGTGAGCCAGACGCTTCCAGACAAGGATGATACAGTTACACTGATGTCATTGTACAGTTACAAAGATGTCATTTGTCAAGAGAATGTGGAAAGTGTATATGGATATACTCCATGGCATCATGGCTCCTAAATATATAAAGCAAATACAGAATCAAAGGAAGAAGCAGACAGCAGTATAAAAAAAGTTGGGGATTTCAGCATCTCAGAGCAATGAGTGGATACTCGAGCAGAAACTCAGTAGGGAAGAACATACATGCACAGTACCAAATGAGCCCAATACACACCAAACATGTCATCCAGCAGCAGCCGAATATGTGTTCTCCTGCAGTGCATGTGGAGCATTGTTCAGGACAGGGAGTACGTTGGGCCACAAAATGAGTCTCAGTAAACTTAAGAAGACTGAAATAGGGCCGGGGATATAGCTCAGTGGTTCTGGCGCCTGTCTTGCAAGCACAAGGACCCGGGTTCAATCTCCGGTAACCACATACCTATACTGGGCGTGGAGACTCACACCCAGCAGCAACCAGTACCACATACCACAGTGCCGGGCGTGGTGGCTCACGCCTGTAATCCCAGCACTCGGGAGGCAGAGGCAGGAGGATTGCTGTGAAGTGAGTTGGAGGCTGAGCTCAGGGCCAGCCTGAACCACAAAGTGAGACCCTGTCTCAAAAAACCTTAAAAAAAAAAAAAAAGAAGACTGAAATAATTTCAAGTATCTTTTGCAAGTACAATAAGGTGAAACTAGAAACTGTTAACATGACAAAAACTGAAATAGTCACAGATGTGAAAATTAATTGATATGCTCCCAAAGAATTAAAGAAGAAATAAAAAACTAAATAAAAACATATAAGACAAATGAAAATGGAACTCAGTATACCCAAATTTATAACGCACTGTCATAGTTGTTGAGATGAGTTCTTACCGTGTAAACTGGGTTGTCCTCAAACTTGGAATCCTCCTGTCTGATCCACCCAGAGTGTTCGGGTTATGGGAATGCAGCACCACACTCATCTCTAGTGATAATAGTTGTAAGAGAGACATAAATGCCTACATTAAAAAAAAAAAAAAGAACTTAAATAGGCATTTGAGAAATTGAAAAACAGGAAAACAAAGAAATTATTCCCAAATTAGAAGTAAAAATAGATTAGAGCAGAAATAGAGTAGAAAACTAAAACAATAGATCAATGGAACTAAGGTTTTGGTTTTTTGTTTTTTGTTTTTTTTTTTTGCTTTGGTTTGGTTTTTTAAGACAGAGTCTCACTATGTAGTTCAGGCCGGTCTTGAACTTACTATGTAGCTAGGCCTTGAACTGCAGCAATCCACCTGCCTCAGCCTCCCAAGCACTAGGATTACAGATGTGTCCTACCATTCCCAGCAAAACTCAGGGTTTTTAAAGAGAAAATTTACAGACCTTTAGACTGGGAAAAAAGACTCAAAATAATGAAAAAAAGGAATACAAAATAGGTCACAGAAATATGAAGGATAATGAGACTAGAATGAATGTTTCTATGCCACCAAATTTGACAACCAGGGATCGATTTAGGTAAATTTCTTTCTTCTTTCCTTTCCTTCTTTCTTTCTTTCTTTCTTTCTTTCTTTCTTTCTTTCTCTTTCTTCTTCCTTCTTCCTTTCTTTTTCTTTTCTTTGTTTTTTATTTTTTTGAAACGGGATCTTGCTTTGTAGTTCGGGCTGACCCAGCACTCACTGGGTAGCCCAGGCTAGCCTTGAACTCAAAGCAATCCCCCTGCCTCTGCCTCCCTGTGCCTTTGCTCATGCTGGGATTACAGGCATGAACCACCCCACCTGGCTGTGGGTAAATTTCTTGACAGAAACAACCTTTAGAGACTGAATTATGGAGAAATAGAAAATCAAAAGACGAGAGAAAGAATATTGACTTAGTAATAAAAATAATTTCCCATCAAAGACAAGCTCAGAACTAGATGGCGGGAGTGGTGAATTTTATCATGCATTTAAACAGTGTCAATCCTTCTCAAACTCAGGCCCTTGTGCTTGCAAGGTAAGCATGGTGCCACTGAGCTTAATCTCCAGCCTGTTCTCAAGCTCTCCTAAAAAAAGTAGAAAAGAAAGGAACACTAAAAAATTAATTTTACAGTTAGCAAAATTAGTCACAGGAAAGTGTCTTTAGTCATTTTCCTTATGGGGACAAAATACTTGACATCAGCGACTTCAAGGGTGAGAGGTTTATTTTGGTTCACTGTATCCGAGGTTTCAGCCTATGTTTGGCTGGCTTGCACAAACAAAGGCATGGAAGAAGGGTGGAGCCCCAGAGAGAAGTACTGGGTATCCAACCTCCCAGGTCAGGTCCCCAGGAACATCTGTTCTGGTCAGATTTGTAGCAGCACGGGAGTTATATCACCCTCATGATTCAATTACTTTCCAAACCCCCCCGCCTATGAGCACAGGAAGCTCTTGGGGATATTCTTGATCCAAAGAATTATACCCTGATATCAAAGCAAGACAAGACTACATCAAGAAAATATATATAGGCTAATATATCTGATGAACATAGACACAGAAAACCTCAGCAAAATACTAGCAAACAAAATTCAACAGCACATTAATCGGATCATACATCAAGTGGGATTTATCATTGAGATGCAAGAATAGTTTGACATATCTCAATCAATGAATGTGTTACAAGACAAATGGAAAGAAGAATTAAAAGTTGTATGATCATCTCAATAGATGCAGAAAAACAATTTGACAAAATCCTGCATCCACTCATGACAAAAACTCTCAGCACAGCCAGGGACTTAGCTCAGTGGCACAGTGCTTCCCTGGAAAGTGCAAGGTTCTAAGTTTGATCCCTGGTATCAAAAACATGATATGGACAACCTGACTCCTAGACAGGACTTCAGGACACCTAGTAAGGTGTAGAAGTCAGCGACTGGAACTGATCACATTTCTTCTCTTCCCTTCCTGTGAAACTGATGGACTCCAGGGGATTGGATGTGAGACAAAGCAAAGAAATGTTTGGCTATGATTTTCGAGGGCCCAAATTACTGTAAACAAGAAGATGTGTCATCTCTTATGAAAGAGTGGTCCATACTGTTGGGCTCAGCAGGTTAAAATATGATCACAAACCTGAGCTCTCCCTCACTCCACTTTCTTTTTCTGTGTTACCTTTTTTTTGAGACAGGTTCTTGCTTTTTTGTAGTTCAGACTGGCCCTGAACTCACTATGTAACCCAGGCAAGCCTTAGCTCACAGCAATCCTCCTATGTCTGCCTCCCAAATGCTGAGATTTCAGGCGTGAGCCACCACGCCCAGCACTGTGGTGTGTGGTACTGATTGCTAATGGGCGTTGAGTCACCACACCCGGCATTGTGGTATGTGGTCACTGGGGATCAAACTTCAGACTTTACACTTGCCAGTCAGACACCGGAACCACTGAGTTAAATCCCTGGCCATGATGGATCTACCTTTGCTGGTTGGATTGACTTCAAACTCCTGGGCTCTTGTGATCTGCCCCCTCAGCCCCTTGAATTTCTAGGACTGAACTTCCTGGTGTGTACTACTGTGCCGCTCCCCTGTGCTTGGATGTGCCTCTCTCTGAGATGGCATCACCTTGTCTGTACGTGAAACTCTAGGTATCGTATCCAGATTGGAGCACGCAACAAAGGATGTCTCATTTCCCAGAGTCTCTACTCATTTAGCAGGTTTTGGTCGCATTCAAGAGCGGTGAGATCCTCTTAGAAGAAATAACACTCATCCCTGGGTGAAGTGCTAAGTAACTGGGGAGAGGCCCCCAGCTTTATACCAAAGTCACAGTAAATGAACTTCTAAACGAGAAGTTTCAACTTGGCCTCATGGTGCACACGTGTAATTCCAGAACTCTGCTAGCCTGAGGCAGAAGGATTGCAAGTGTGAGCCCAGCCTGGGTAACTTAGTGAGACTGTCTACAAAGAAAAGTTCCAAAAACCTGCAGCAAAACATTTCTTCCTGCTGCAAGAATGACTGTTACCTTTCCCTATATCCCTGGCACCATAATAACTGTATGGGTGACATACATTGAGGGCAGTAAGGAAACAAAGACCATACTACCCCACCTCATCCCCTCGAGTGTCCTTCCCTTGTCTTTGGGTCCAGGCCATGTCCTCCAGCCTGCTCTTTTTCTTTTAGAAGTGGCATCACTCCTACTTCTACACCTCCTTCTGTCTTGCCCAGTGTCTTACAGGGTAACTATTTTTTGTATAGACTGAAGTTAGACAGTGAAGGGGAGGGAAGGAATGGAGTCAACGCCAGACCCTGCTGTGTTGTGCCAAAGCATTCAGCCTTCTCGTCCTGAGACCTGCCTATGAGCCCCGTGTACCATTGGGAGAGAAGCCCATGTGGGAGCTAGACAAGCCTGCTAGGGAGAGAGCAAGTGAGCAGGGACGTGCTGGCCAGAAGACTTAAGTGCTCCATTGGCCACTCTCTTGGATGTCCAAGCTGCTGCAGGAGGATGAGATGAAAGGGTTCCAAGGAGACTGATGATGCAGGGACTCTCCCATCACTGTGACGGTGCTGTTGTCCAGAAGTCCCAGAAGACAAAGGAAGAACCCAAAGATGAGCAACATGCAACACTACTGTCCTGCTTGCAAATGTGGACACCTAAGTATATAATCAATGTCATCAGATAACATATGGAGATTTCATTACCTTGAGCCTCCTCTTACAGCAGTACACATACTGTTACTTTAAAAAGAGCACTGAGTTACGCAGAGATCGATTGCATTGTTCTCTCCCGTTTTCCTTCTTCTGGAGAGCACGGCTTTTGTGACTGTGAGGATAATCACCCCTTCCAAGGGGCAAGTATTTAGTATTCAAGACTTGAGTACAATTATTTGCTCCGGCACAAAGGGGCCCATGCTCTACCTGACTCACGAGATCACATGAAGTTGGAGGTTTCCAGGCCTGTGTGATCTCTCAAGCGAAGGGGCCGGTACAGATGTGTGGACCTGACATGGTTTGAGGGCCGCCTTGTTCATCAGCCTAGAGGAGGAAGTGTCTTAAATTTGATTAATCCACACTTGTGGCTTGTGGTGTTGACCAGAAGAACAATCAAAAGCAGAAAAATGGCTGGATGCAGTGGTATGTGTATATAATCCCAGATACTTGGAGGCTGAGACAGACATTGCAATTAGATAGAGTGTGTGTGTGTGTGTGTGTGTGTGTGTGTGTGTGTGTGTGTGTGGTGGGGAGAACAGGTATCAAACTCAGGACCTTGTGCTTGTGAGGGAGGCTTTGGAAACACAGAGCTAAATCTCTGGCCAAAGATAGCAATTTGAAGGCCAGAAGGCCAGCCTGGACAGTTTAGCAAGATCTTGTCAAAAAAAAGAGAGAGAGAGAGAGAGAGAGAGAGAGAGAGAGAGAGAGAGAAGAGACAGGGATGTGTATTGGTGCTAAATTACTTTCCTAGAGTGTTCCAGGCTCTGGGGCATATACTTCCCTTCCCAGCAGAGAAATGTTCTCTTCATGGTACTCTTAAAATGTTGTTTTTTGGGTTTTTTTTTTTTTTTTGAGATAGGGTCTCGCTTTGTAGTTCAGGCTGGCCCTGAGCTCAGCCTCCAACTCACATCACAGCAATCCTCCTGCCTCTGCCTCCCGAGTGCTGGGATTACAGGCGTGAGCCACCACGCCCGGCACTGTGGTATGCGGTACTGGTTGCTGCTGGGTGTGAGTCTCCACCTCAGTATTGTATGTGGTTACTGGGGATCGAATCCAGGTCCTTGCGCTTGCAAGACAGGCACCGGAACCACTGAGCTAAATCCCCGGCCCATGGTACTCTTAAAATTTAAAAAACTTTTTAAAAATAAACAACCAGGCTCCTTTCAGAATCCTTTCTCAAAAGCGCTGCCATTTGCAAGTGATGAAGGCTTAAATGTAACATAACTCTCTCAGGGGAAACATGGAAAAGGCACAGAATGCAGTTTTTCATTGTAGTTAAATGATATACAGTGCTATTTCATCTGAATATCTTTTCATCTCCCCTCCTTTCAGCATTCATTGCCAAAACTGCACGAGTCAGGCCTTCTTTTACTGCTCATCCTACGTCAGTGAGTCGAGTTTAACTTGTGACTCGGTTGTCAACACAGGGTCTGTTTGCTGCTGGGACTGATACATTTAAGCACTGAATAATTCTTTCAGTGGGAGGAGGCTACGTGACCAGCTGCTACTCTTAACTCCGTATGAAATGACATAAATTTGCATCTGAACTCAAAGGTGCTAGCTGGCTTTTTTACCTTCAGTTTGGAAAGTGTCTTTTTTTGTGTGTCCTGCTCCTGGTGCAAAGAGAAGCTGGTTTACTCGTTTTTAGGCAGCACATGTTGTAGCACATGACATTTACAGTTCATCTGGAGGATGCATGGACATAATAAAGCTTGTTTTCTGTTTTTTTTTTTTTAAATAATCCTCTTCCTCTTCCCACTCACCCCCTCCTTTCACCTCGGTATCTGCTTCCCCCATTTTCATTCTTGTTATTATTCTTCTGAACTCCTGTTTATGATGCATAATGTTTACATTCTTTTAGGTTAGTAGTTCCTGTACATGGAATATCTGAATTCTTTCTTTTTTTTTTTTTTGAGACGGTCTCACTTTGTAGTCCAGGCTGGCCCTGAACTCACTATGGTGCCCAGGCCAGTTTCAAATTCACAGTAGTCCTGCCTCTGCTTCCTGAGTGCTGGATTACAGGCGTGAGCCAGCACGCCCAGTGAATTCTTATTTCTCATTTTCTTCACCTCAGTCTTACGAATTTTTTCCCATCTGCAAGGTATCTACTCCCATGTTTCCTTCTATCCGACCTTCATTGTGCTCCTTGTGTCTTGACTCACCCAAACGAGAGACACCATTTGGTATTTAATATTGTGTGTCTGTTCACTCGACTTTATATTTCCCAGGCGCACCCATTTTCCTTCAGATCTCTCAAATTTATCTTGTTTTATAGCTGAGTAGTATTTCATTATGGGTAGATACCACATGTTCTTTATTGATTCATCTGTTGCAGGGTGGATAGGCTGCTTTAAGGATTTTAGCTATTGTCATTCGTGGTGCTGTAAATACTGGTATGCATGTGTCACTCTTGTAAGGGTCAGGGGATGTGGAGTTGCTGAGGACTCAGGATGAGGACCCTGTTTGCCGCAGCACCAGTGAAAAGTTAAAGAAAAAACGGACCAGCTGGGCTTGCTGGCTCATCCTTGTAATCCTAACACTCAGGAGGCAGAGGCAGGAGGATCACTGTGAGTTTGAGGCACCTAGCATTTACTGAATACAGTGTTGAGAAGGGATAGGGGCCTGGGGAGCCTTGAAGCAGCTGGTAAATTACTGCCGAGCACCTGGCATGATGGCGCCAGGCAGGCTGCTAGGGAGTCAGAGCTGTTTATCTTGCTGGAGTAGAACAAACCTGCCCTGGGACCAGATGCAATTAGCAAGTAACCCTTAAGGTCAGTGAGAAGAGATAATTTAAGGAAAAGGGTTTTAGTGGGGTCACGTTGACCTCAGCTGCATGTAACTCAGCAGGGCCTTGCAACTTCATGGAGCAGGCCCTAGGTTTCCATGGCAGCCACTGAGGGAGGAGCAGTACTGGCCTGTTTGAGTCATGCAAGGCTTTGGTCTGACTCCTGATATAAAGCAGTATAGCTGAAGTTGGGAAGGTGAGAAGCATGGACCCCCATAGCCTGTTAGTGCTGGGCAGGGTTGTCTGCTACAACTGCAGTGTGATGGCTTTTGCTCTTTGGACAAGAGACCTAGAAGAGGAGTAGCTGGTTCGGATGGAATTTCTTTCTTTCTTTTTTTCCTTTCTTTCTCTGTCTTTTTTTTTTTTTTTTTTTTTTTGAGACAAGTTCTTGTTTTGTAGTTGTAGTTGGCTGGCCCTGAACTCATTATGTAGCCCAGGCTAGCCTCGAACTCTCAGTAATCCTCCAGCCTCTGCCTCCCAAATGCTGGGATTACAGGTGTAAACCACCACGCCCAGCATTGTGTTATGTGGTTGTCATTACTAGACCTAAGGGTGTGAGTCACCACACCCGGCATTTTGGTATGTGGTTATCAGGGATCAAATTTGGGACCTTGCACTTGCCAGGCAGACACTGGAACCACTAAGCTAAATCCTTGGCCTTCCTTTCTTCTCTTGTATTATTTTTATTTATTTATTAATAAATTGAATTTGTTGGTACATTTTGAGAATATATTGTGATAACATTCCTAGCTGAGAATTTGTACCTGACCATGACATATTTTGATTCTTACTTTTTCCCATTCCTTTCCCTTTCTTCAGTGTCCCAACCCCCCCATATATATAAGCATTGTTTCTGTTTTTTTCCTTTTCACCTTCAACATTTTTCTTTCTCTTCTTTGCTTTCCCTTGTCTCTGGTTGATGGGCACTTGCATTGTTTCTGAAATTTAGCTGTTATAAATTGTGCTGCTATAAACATGGGTGCACATATGTCACTGTGGTATGATACTTTTAATTCTTTTGTGAATATACCCAGCAGGGAAATAGTAGGGTCAAATGGGACCTCTAATCATAGTTTTCTGAGGAATCTCCATAGGGCTTGAACCAGTCTACATTCCCACCAAGAGTGGAGAAGGGTTCCTTTTTCTCCACAACTCTGCCAGTATTTATTATTGGTTGGTTTCTTGATAGCAGCCTCTTTCTGGAGTGAGGTGAAATCTCAGTGTTGTTTTCAGCTGCATCTCTTGAATGATTAGTGATGTTGAACATGTTTTCATGTTTCTTTGCCGCTTGTACTTCTTTATTTGAAAAATGTCTATGCTTTTCAGATGCCTGCTTTTGAATTGGATCTTTAATTGGGGGGGATTCTGATTTTTTAAAGTTCTTTCTATATTCTAGATAGTAAATCTCTGTCTGAGGAACGGCTGCTAAATTTTTTTTTCCCACACTGTAGGTTGTCTCTTCACTCTGTTGGTTTCTCTTGCTGTGCAGAAGCTTTTTATTAAGATGAAGTCCCAGT
>PVIR01044075.1:0-11407 GCA_004026965.1 Petromus typicus
AACATGACCAACAGATGAAGGTCAGACAGATTCTTTTATTTTTAAGCATTGTTTTTATGCCTTTGGGATACTTTTTGAACTCTCAGGATAACTTGTAATCTAGTTAACTCTGCAGCAGTGTCGCACAGAAATCAGTAGTCCATGAAGCTAGACCTGTTTTTAATATGGGTATGAGGAGATCAGGCTACAAAAAGAGAAAGGGTTAACTCCTCATAATTCCTCTGACCCTCCAGGCACAGTGCTATAGCACGACTTTTGCACTTGCTAATTCCTTTGTCTAGAAAAATCTCTCTCCAGACAGTCAGAGAGCAAGTGCCTCATGTGTTCGAGTCCTTCACTTAAATATCATTTTCTTAGTAAGAACTTCTGTGGGTTCCTCATTCAAAATTGCAATCACCTCCAGCATTTATTGTTCTTTTTGCTGTCTTTTATTACTTCAATAGCATTTGTCACCACTTATGCCATGATAGATTTTATTTATTTGCTTATTATGGTCTTTTTCCTCAGCTAGAATATCAGCCATTAGAAGGCAAGGATTGTTTGTTTTACTGCTATATTGATGTGCTTAGAAGAATTCTTGTTACAGAGTAAGTGATAAGCATGTGATGAAAAAGTAAATAAGTGTACTAGGGCTGGGGGATTTTACTCAGTGGTTCTGGTGCCTGCCTTGCAAGTGCAAGGACCTGAGTTTGATCCCCAGTAACCACATACAACAATGCTGGGTGTGGAGACTCACACCCCACCAGCAGTCAGAACCACATACCACAGTGCCGGTGTGGTGGCTCACATCTGTAATCCAAGCACTTGGGAGGCAGAGGCAGGAGGATTTCTGTGAGTTCAAGGTTGAGTTCAGGGCCAGCCTGAACTACAAAGCAAGACTTTGTCTCAAAAAAAACCAAAAAGTAAATAAGTGCACTAAAGAACACTGTTACATCCTCTACATTAGTATACATGTGGCTCTTTTCACATTAGTATATGTTTCAGGCTCTAGATGGAATCATACTGTTTTAAATGGAAGATGCTTAGACATGATAATACTTTGAAATGAGCCCCAGTCTTTCATAAATACAATGTAATTTGTTTACTCTGTACTATCCCCATGGACTATTTCTCTAGAACAGCATGACAGATTTCTAGTGCAACTTGGCATAGCCAGAATTGGGCTACCCAGAATTCCCCTTCCTGTATAGTACCTATGTAGTGTGAGCTCTAAGAGGATTTGTGTGTGAAGTTTGGGAGGTGGAAGTCAGCAGGATCAGATGTCGTTGTTGGAAGGGGAACGTTAGGCTCCAGCACTGTGGCCACTCATGCAGGTGCTTATCTTCTTTATAGCATAACTGGCCAGCAGAGCACAGGAGCAGGGCCATGGCAATGTCAGCTCTACTTGGATGGCTGGCTTTAGCTTCTCTTGTTCTTTGTCAAGGTCCATCGTTAGCTCCAGAACGACAGGTGCCAGCTTCCCCTTAGACCACCATCCTCAATGGAAAGACTGGTAGGGGTGAGAGACTAATTTTGGTAGATGGCCACTCTGCCTCTTCAGGCAGGACAAATCTCTTCAGACTCAGTCACAAGGTTCAAGGTCATTCTATCTTCTTCTTTTTCATTTCTGTCCTCTATCCTGATTGACCTATAGATTTGCAGCTTGGGTGGCAAACAAGAAAAATAGCCACGTAGACTATGTAACCAGCTCTCTCAATAGCAATATACGGTGGGGGGAAGTAGGATAATAGATGGTGTTTTCAGGGATGCTGGGAAAGTGCCTTGGAGGGAGAGAAAAGTAACATGAGAACAAACAATGTCTAGTCTGCGTCTGCACAGCTGGCTTCAGTTAACAGGACAACTGTGAATCAATTTACATTTTAAACACTCCTTTTGTAATACCAGAAATCAAAAACATAATTTCGATGAGATAAAAGCTTACATTTGGTTTTTTGGCCAACTCATATGGAAGATTTGTTTTCCTGAGCAAAAGCAATTTTCCTCAATGTGTGCATCCTTGCTCTTGGCAGATGTCCGACAGATGTTGGTACTGTAGACACATGCGAACTTTCAGAAAAAAGCTCATTCCTAATTACGCAGACACCCCGAGGTGTGTTCTGCAACTCAGTGATGGGATTTTTAAAATGCCTCACACCTTAAGACATGCATATTGAGAAGCTGTAACCATTTGTTGTCCCTTTGATCCCATCGATATGTGTGGTTTCTTTAGACTTTTGTGCTTGCAGAGGCCTGGAAAGCTATCTGAATCCTTTGTTCCTTGTTGTACCTGAATAAGTGAGTTTTAGATAACACTGTCCTCTTTAAAGTTCCTGGTGACCCTTGGACATAAAAAATTTCCATCAGACAAAGAGCTCCTAAAGGTGTCAGTAAGGAGAAATCATGTCAGAAAGGGAAAGCAGTTTCTTCTTTGGGAGGAGCTCATCCCTCCCTGCCCCAGCTGCAGCCTGGGCCTCTCACGCCCACTAAACCAGGCTGGGGAGTGCTTCACAATGGGAAAGACAGTGACTATCTCACGGTCTCCAAAGCAGGACTCCATGTTTCTAGGTGAGATCTGTGCCCGCACCCAGGAAGGCCGTTCATGTCTGATCTGTCTTTTGTTTGAAAATAATCAGACAAGTTCAATCCTTCAGCCAGGGATCAATAATGATCTCTTCCTTGATAGCTAAACTCCTTGCAGCATCTGCAGCGACTCCAGGTCTCTGGGGAGCTCTGCTTCTGTTCTCTCTGCAGCCAAGTGCCGGAACACAGCTGGAAAAGAGCTAAAATTTCAGCTGCTCTGTGGTGAGCTACTTCACGGAACATCTTGCTTATATTCCACGGGGCTTCTATTACACACTCTGAATTCACCCTCCAGGGATCCTTGGAAAACACCGCAGCCTCCTTAGGTGAGGGTGTAGAGTCGCACTCAAACTCTGGAACAGCTTTCCCCAAAATGGGTAAAATCTGAACAGATTTGCAAAAGGCCTGATGTGTTCTGATTTCTAATGATCAGCTCTTGAAACAGGTCTTTTCACTTCTTGTATCTTTTCATTTCTTGTATATTCTTAATCTTTAAAACTTTTTGAAGCAGCACTAAAACACACTAGGACTGAAAAATATCTTTTCATCTGACTTTTGGTTCTGAGTTTTGAGATTTAGTCTCCTCTAGCTTTTCTGTCGAGGGTACCTCCAACATGGTGGTTCTCCGTTACAACAGAGCCTCCCTTTGCGGCCCCTAAGATGAGCTTTCTTATTCTTTTGTTTTTTGGTTTCTCTATTTCTTGAGACAAGGTCTTGGTTTGTAGTTCAGACTGGTCCTGAACTCAGCCTCTTACCCAGGAATCCTCCTGCCTCTGCCTGCTGAGTGCCTGGATTACAGGTGTGAGACATTACATCCAGCACTGTGGTGTGTAGTACTGACTGCTCCTGGGAGGGAGTCACCACACCCGGTATTCTATGTGGTTACTGGGGATCAAACCCCGGGCCCTTGCACTTGCAAGGCAAGTGTCAGGACCACTGAACTAAATCCTTGGCCCCAAACTTTCTCACTTTTGAACCAAAAAATAAGCATGTTTTCCATCCTTGATTCTGATATAATTCTTCCCCCTTTCATCCTGCAGAAAGTCCTCCTTCTACTACATGTGGCTTATGAAGGAGTCATATGTGGTCCTGCAGCATGTACCATTCATAGGTAAATCTGAGTCCTGACAAGGCTATTGGCAGAGCAATGATCACTAACTCACATTGGATATTAACCAGCTCATTTCACTTGGCTTCTCCCTCTACCAGATGATACTACTCTCAGAAGTATATTTGGATACTCTGATACACAGGGTTTCTTCTCTGTCTCACTTTTTCCTGTCCATGGCTATTATCATATAATACATATACCCAATATGTAATATCATTATATATACCGAAGCAGGCTCTCTATGCATCTCACTTTGCGAATTATTGGGAAATAGCAGGGATCTCAGAGCTGGGCTAGACTGTCCTCTTCATTTCCTATTTATGTAGCATCACCAAATTACTTAATCTATATCTGTTTCTTCATTAGCCAAGTGCAACCAAAACATTACACATATATTTGCTATACAGTGTAATTAGTATCAACTAGATTAATACGTAACTTTATTTTTTCAGAGTAATTTTGGCCAACAGTAAGTACCACGAGTGTTAGCTATTATATTCTGACATATTTAAAAGGCTTTGGTCCCCAAGGTGTTTTTCTAGGAAGAGGGCAATGCTAGTTCGCTGATTTTTTTTAAAAAAAATTTTAATCTTTATTGGTAAATTACATATACGCATCATGATTACACTCCATAATGGAGATTTGTACCAGTATAAGATACAATTTAATTTTCATTTTTTCCCATAGCCCTACCCATCCTACTGCCACCCCATATACATAACATTTGTTTCCATACTTTTTTGTTATAATCTCAACATTTCCCCCTTTCTTCCTATTTAACATTGAGCATTTTCTATTTCACAATATATAACAAACAATTCTAGGACTCATTTACATCTTTATTTTCTCATACCAGAGAAAAGATGCTATATGTACATATCTGTGACCTATTTATTTCACTTACGAGGATATCCTCAAGGTATGTCCATTTAAGTAGAAATGATTCAAAGTTATAATTTTTTATGGCGGAGTAATACTCCATTCTGTAGAAGAAACACAGCTTTTTTATCCAGCTCCAGTTGATGGACACTTGGGTTGTTTCCAATATGTAGCAATCACAAATTGGGCTGCTATAAACATGGGTGCACATATGTCACTGTGATATGAATATTTTAATTATTGTGTGTATACACCTAGCAGGGCAATGGCCAGGTCAAATGGGACCTCCAATCCTAGCTTTTTGAGGAATCTGCAAACTGATCTCCACAGAGGTTGTACAAGTCTACAGTACCAACAACAGTGGAGAAGGGTTCCTTCTTGTCCGCAGCCTTGTCAACATTTGACATTGGCTGAATCTGAAATGACAGCCATTCTGTGTAGAGTGAGATGAAATCTCAATGTTGTTTTCATCTGCATCTCTCGAATGACTAATGATGTTGAGCATTTCTTCATATGCTTTTTAGCTGCTCTTACTTCTTCCTCTGAAAAATGTCTGTTCATTTCAGATGCCCATTCTTGAATTGGGTCATTAAATTTGGGTGGGCTGATTTTTTTGAGCTATTTATATATTCTAGACAGTAGACCATTATCTGAGGAACAGCTGGGAAAGATTTTTTCCCACATTGTTGGTTGCCTATTTGCACTGTTGGTGGTTTCCTTTGCTGTGCAGAAGCTTTTTAAAAGAATGAGGTCCCATTTGTTGATTTCCTCAGCCAATTCCTGTGCTGTAGAGGTTTTGTTCATGAGGTCTTTTCGTAAACCAATGTCTTCAAGAGTTTTACCTAACCTGTTTTGCAGTAGGTTTAGAGTGTCTGTTTTAATATTTAGGTCTCTTATCCACTTTGATTTTAGCTTGGTACATGGTGAAAGAGTTAGATCTAGTTTTAGTCTTTGGCAAGTTAAAGCCCAGTTTGTTAAAGAGGCTATCTTTCCTCCATTGAGGATTTTTGGCTCCTTTGTCAAAGATGAGGTGGCACAGTGTATCTGGAGTAGTTTCTGGATCTTCTAGTCTACTCCATTGGTCCTCGGGTCTGTTACTTTGCCAGTACTATGCAGTTTTCATCACAGTGGCTTTATAGTATAGTTTCAGGTTCGGAGTTGTGATACCCCCCACCATGTCCCTGTTGCTTAGAACTGCTTTTGCTATTCTAGGTCTTTTGTGGTTCCAGATGAAAGTTTGGATTCTTTTCTCTAGATCTGTGAAATATGCTGTTGGATTTCAATCGGGACTGTGTTGAATGTGTAGAGTAGTTTTGGGAGTATAGACATTTTGACAATATTGGTTCTTCCTACCCACGAGCAAGGTACGTCTTTCCATTTTTTTATATCATCTTTTATCTCCTTTTTCAGAGTGCTATAGTTTTCAGAGTAGAGGTCTTTCACCTCCTTTGTTAGATTGATTCCTGGGTATTTTATTTTTTGGGGGTGCTATTGTGAAAGGGACTGACTCTCTAATTTCTATCTCAGTGGGTCTACTGTTTGTGTATACAAAGGCTATTGACTTTTTTTTTTAGGTTTTTGGAGACAGGGTCTCGCTTTGTGGTTCAGGCTGGCTCTGAGCTCAGCCTCAAACTCACATCACAATCCTCCTGCCTCTGCCTCCCGAGTGCTGGGATTACAGGCTTGAGCCACCAGGCCCGGCACTGTGGTATGTGGTACTAGTTGCTGCTGGGTGTGGGTCTCCACACCCAGTATTGTTATGTGGTTACCGGGGAATAGAACCGGGGTCCTTGCACTTGCGAGACAGGCGCCGGAAGCACTGAGGTAACTTCCCGGCCCAAAGGCTATTGACTTTTGAACGCTGACCTTGTAACCAGACACGTGGCTAAAATTGGTGATTAGGTCCAGCAGTTTTTTAGTTGAGTGTTTAGGATCCTCTAGATAGAGTATCATGTCATCAGCAAATAATGACAATTTAACTTCTTCTTTTCCAATCTTTATTCCTTTTCTTTCTTTCTCTTGCCTAATTGCTATGACTAGTATTTCCAGAACTATATTGAACAGAATTGGTGAGAGAGGACACCCTTGTCTTGTTCCTGATCTTAGTGTGAAAAGTTTCAATTTTTGACCATTTAATATGATATTGGCTGAATGTTTCTCATAGATAGCTTTTATTAGTTTGAGATACAGACCATCTATTCCGATCTTCTGTAGAGTTGTGAATATAAATGGGTGTTGTATTTTGTCAAATGCTTTTTCTGCATCAATTGACATGAACATATGATTTTTGTTCTTAAGCCTGTTAATATAATGTATAACATTTATTGATTTACATATCAATATGTAACCATCCTTGCAACCCTGGGATGAATCCAACTTGGTCAGGGTGTATAATCTTTTTGATAATTCTCTGTATTCTGCTTGCCAGGATCTTATTGAGGATTTTTGCATCAATATTCATTAGAAATATTGGCGTGTAGTTCTTTTTTTGGTTGGGTCTTTCTCTGCTTTTGGAATCAGGGTAATGGTTGCTTCCAGGAATGAGTTTGGGAGTACTGCTTCCCTTTCAATTTCATTGAACAGATTCAGAATAGAGGCATCAACTATTCTTTAAAAGTTTTATAGAATTCAGCAGTAAAACCATCAGGTCCAGGGCTTTTCTTTGTTGGCAAGTTTTTAATTACATTTTCAATTTCACAGATTGTTATTGGGATATTTAACATTTCTATACCTTCTTTATTCAGCTTTGGGAGTTCATATGTGTCTAGAAATCTATACATTTCTTCTGCATTTTCCACTTTATTGAAGTATAAATTTTCAAAGTAGGTGTTTATTATCCTCCGGACTTCCTCTGGGTAGGTAGTATTTTCTCCGTTCTCATTCCTAATAGCATAGATATGTGCCTTTTCCTTCCTTTGTTTAATGAGATTGGTTAAGGGTCTATCAATTTTGTTTATCCTCTCAAAGAACCAACTTTTTCAATGTATTGATTTTTTTGAACTGTTCTCTAGGTTTCTATTGCATTAATTTCTGCCCTGATCCTTATAATTTCTTTCCAATGTGAGCTTTGTGTTTGTTTTGCTCTTCTCTTTTTACTCGCTTGAGGTGTAGCATTAAGCTGTTTATTTGAGCTTGCTCCATTTTCTGGATGTAGGCTTTCACTGCTATGAATTTTCCTCATAGAACTGCTTTCATTGTGCCCCATAAATTTCTATATGTTGTACTGGGGTTATCATTTAGTTGTAAGAACTTCTAAGTTTCTTCTCTAATTTCTTCTGTGACCCATTGGTTGGTCAGCAGAGTGTTGTTCAGTTTCCATGTGTTTGTGAAGATCCTGGGCTTTCCTTTGCTATTCAGCTCCAATTTTAGGGCACTATGGTCTGACAATATACAAGGGATAACTTCAGTCCCTTTGTATTTGCTGAAACCTGTTCTATGAATGAGCACATGGTTTATTTTGGAGAAAGATCCATGAGCAGCTGAGAAGAATGTAAATTCTGACTTTGTGTGGTGAAATACTCTGTAGGCATCTATTAAGTCCATTTGCTGAAGAGTCTGGTTGAGCTCAAGGATTTCCTTCGTGATTTTTTGTCCAGTCGATCTGTCTCTTTGTGACAGTGGGGTATTGAGGTCCCCTACTATTATTGTATTGGAGTTAATCTGGTTTTTCAAGTCCATTCATGTTTGTTTTATATAGTTATTTGCATTAGAATTTGGAGCATAGATATTTAATATTGTGATTTCTGTCTCTTGGATTTTTCCCTGAACTAAAAGATAGTGTCCATCTCTATCTCTCTTTATCAGTTTTGGTTGAAGTTTATTCTGTCTGCAAATAAAATTGCCACTCCTGCTTTCTTGCTGTTTCAAGTCACATGGAGTATTGTTTTCCATCCCTTTACTTTTAGTCCATGGGTTTCTTTCTGAATTAGGTGTGTTTCTTGTATATAGCAGATTGTAGGATCTTGATTTTTGATCTACTCTGCCAGTCTGTATCTCCTAATTGCTGCATAGAGTCCATTGACATTAATGGTTATGATTGATATAGGTAAATTTAGTGCTGCCATGTTTTCCTGTTCTTGGCTCTATTATCCTACTTTTGCCCTTTCCCCATCATTTTCTTGTTTGATCCCATGGCTTGACTCGTTTAGGTCTCATGGATTTGTAACTTTCCTTATTTTTCTCCAAGATATTCTTTAAAGTGTTTTGGAGCACAGGTTTCATTCTTGTGAAATTTTTCAGATGTTCTTTGTCATGGAAGTATCTGATTTCCCCATCAATTCTGAAGAATAGTTTTGCAGGATATATTAGTCTGGGTTGGAAGTTGTTTTCTTTTAGGCTTTGGAAGACTTCACTCCAGGCTCTTCTTGCATTGAGTGTTTGAGTTGAGAAGTCTGCTGTGATTTCGTCTGGCTTCCCTTGGAATGTAACTGTTTTCTTTTCTCTGGCTGCTTTCAGTATTTCATTCTTTTTTTGGATATCTGGGACTTTTATGATTATATGCCTAGGTGTAGATTTTTCCATGTCATGGGCATGTGGCACTCTGTATGCTTCATATATTTGTATGTCCAATTCTTCACCTTTTTCTGTTAAGTTGTTTGGCATTATCTGTGTGAATAGCTTTTTGATGTCTTTATCATTATCTCCTGCTTCCTCAGTGACTTCAGTCAATCTTATGTTATTCTTCTTTGAACCATCTAGGAGCTGTTGGATTGACTTTTCATTATCACTTCCTTTTTTCCATAGATTTCGCCTTTCCATTTCATTGGTTGAGATCCTGTAATCTAGGTCTGAAATTTGGTCTTCTGCCAAATTCATTCTTTTGCGCAAATTTTCATTTTCTTAATTTCCTGGACTCCTGCTTGTAGGTGTTTAAACGGTTCCATTGCTTTTGCTATCTTGGATTCTATCAACTCCATGACGTCCTCTTTAGCTTTATTAATCATCTTTTTGACAGTGTCTAATATCTGTGCTTTCATCTCTGAGATCAGTTCTCATTTCCATTTCAGTAGATCTGCTTTGGTTACAATTTCCGAGGACCCTGGAGAGTGGGCTTCAAACTTCTCTATTTCCCTTCCCCCTGTGTTACCTGGAGGTGAGGAACTTTGTATCTGAAACTTTGAGTGTTTCCTGATTTCTGACCTGCTCTGTTTTCTGGCTCTGTTTGTTGCAAGTAACTTTCCTCCTAATAGGAACCTTAAAATATCTGTTTCCTGGGTTGTTCTTTGCAGTCTGTGTTGGGCCCTAAAGAAAAACCCCTAGTTCTGGCACACCATATGAGGCACTCAATCAATACAGTCAGAACACTTTCTCCTGTCTGCTTTAGAGGCAGGAAGACTGTGGATCCTGAACTGCTACAATGGCGCTGCCTAAGGTTCCAATGGGCCCACCTAATCACCAAAACAGAGTCTCTGGGCTCACTTGTGCAGTAAACCTGGAGGCCAGTAGGCTGTAGGCCCTGTGCAGCTGCAATGGTAGGGGCTGATGTTCCAACAGGGCCCACCTACTCATCAATACAAGGTAACTGGATGTGCTTCTGCAGTTGCTGTGCAGAAAGTCAGACACTGACCTGCTAACCTCAGTCCCTGGATGATCTTCTGGCATGGGCCTGGAAGCCAGTAAGCTCTAACCCCGACGCCAATTTGGTGATGCAGACTCGGTGCTGTAGTCACCATTTCCCGAGCCGCCCGCTACTAACCTCAGTCCCTGGGCACTCTTCCAGCATGGGCCTGGAGGCTTGTAAGATCTAACCCTGGCCCAGATTTGGTCAGTTCATTGATCTTTTTAAGTTAGACAAATGTTTTGGCTCTTGTCAGTTACTTTTCTATAAATTATCTCTCTGCCTGGATGAGAAGGTATAGCGCAAAATGAGTCTGCATTGCTGACTCCCTGGTCAGAAGCTCCTTTGGTAGCAGTGTGGGATCTTTGACTGTACTAGCTGTATGGCTTCTGGTGGATTTCAGTGTTTGTAACACACCACAGATAAATTTCCTCTTGAAACAATACCAACATGTGACTAGGAGTAGATATCATGGGTGAGAGTCTGTGACACATGCATATTCTTATCGCCTATCACTCCACAAATTCAATCTTTACTTTTAGAAATCTGATGACAAAGGACAGAAAACTCAGTTTGACGAGTGTAAATGGGAAAAAACTGGGGCTAGATCTACACAGGACAGGAATGGCAATTATGCTATTATCCACAGAGCAGATTAATTTAAATTTTAGGTGTTCCTTCTAGTATTTATTATCATTTTATTAAAAAGCACCCTTATCTTTCCACTTCTTGACTTCTGTGTTCTAGTTTTATAAGCTGTCTGATAGCTCCCTTTTATGGGCAGGTGAGAACCCATCTTCTGTAGAATTCTTTCCATCCCTTCAGTGCATTTTGCTTTGTCCAGAACTGTCATCAGCAGTACACTGACTGCAAGTATCACTCATGGCTGAGCCACGCAGCACATTTCTATTCCATGCCCTTTTGGCATACAGTGTTGTAAGACTGAAGTTTATAGTTATGTATTTAGCTTACTTTCCTATATCATGCTCTCTTTTTTTTTTTAAATTGAAATCTTTATTGGTACATTACATATATACATCATGATTGCATTCAACAATGAGAATTTGTACCAGTATATGACACAACTTAATTCTCATTTTTCCCCATAACCCTGCCCGCCCTCCCACCCCCACTCCCATATACATAAACTTTGTTTCCATCCTTTTTGTTATAATCTCATTATTTTCCCCCCTTCACTCCATTACGCTTTGAGTGTTTTCTATTTCACAATATATAACATACATTCTAGAACTCATTTATAGCTTTGTTTTCTCATACCAGAGAAAAGATACGATATTTAC
>PVIR01044076.1:0-11397 GCA_004026965.1 Petromus typicus
AATGACAGTTTAGTTTTCTGACCATCACCAGAGGAATCCGATTATTATTTTGGAGGGGAGAGAAAAAAAATCTAAAGTGACATACATAGAAATTCCCTTCACTCTGATACTGACTGAACCTAAGAGCTCCTGTTTTGAATTTCATAATTCTAGAAGAGTTAAACTTGAAAATGTATCTTTAAACAATACAGCCTCTGTTTTCCACCAAAAAGCAGTGATTGTGTTGAGCATTTTAACTGGTTATCAGACCTCAGGCTGCCGGTTTGGAGAGTGAACTTTGGCAGTAGGAACTTGGCTCTCAACCTAGTTTTGCAGCTGGCTAGAATGTGAATAAACTTCTCATTGAAAAGAGAGACATATCTTCTCAAAGAAGAAGAGAAATAAAACCCTCAACCTAATAACCCTCCTTCTTTGTGCTCTCAACCTCCACATACCTTTTTTGAAACCATCTTTAAGTGAATGAGAGAGAGAGAGAGGAAAGAGAGGTTTTTAGATATGTAGCACTCAGAAAGGACTTTCTTTTTTGTGACCCTCATTTTACTCTGTGTGAAATCTCTACATTGAGTGTGTTTTCCATTTCTACTTTTCTGTTTCAGCAGTTACGCAAATGCTGAAGGCATTGTGTAGTTGGTGTAACCCAACTGTTTCTTTTTGGTATTTGTTAGAATCCGTCTGTTTCCAGGCATGATAGTGGCTGAAGTGTGCCGTCCATTGTGTATAGATGGCCCTGGATCACTAGCTCATGACAAGCCAATGACTTTGCCCCATAATGGACTTTTGAGTGGCATTTTGTCCATCTACAAAGGTTTACTTCTTTCTCCATGCCCTACCTTGTTCCCAGAGTTCTCTATCTTAACAGCAACTTTTGAATTTTCAAGTGAGAAGGATAACAGTGCACAAACTTTTGCAGTCCATCAGTGCAACAGAAATATTTGACATGTGTTGGGAGCCTTGAGCAGAATTGGTAACATCAAAGAGTGATCCATTCCAGAAAGATCCATACAAGGTGTTGTGCCTCTAGAAGAGCAGTGGTGAATCTTTTAGAGCTTTCAGTGATATCAAACAGCCCGCTGTGACAGTCATGCTGTAGCTTTGCCACCATTGCTTTAGATGAAGTCGTGCATTTTAGCACCTGTGCATTTTACATTACGTGACCCACAGCAGTGTTTACCTAGTGTTCTGCTTGCTGCTGTCCTGACACTTACTCCGTAGGACGACTGTTTTCTGGTACATTTTGTTTTGGGTTACATGAGCTTTAGAGGACAGGAGGAATTCAGTCGTATTCTTATTTTGTCTCAAGTGTCTGATCTGAGCAACTGACACCTGCGCATTTACTTCATGTTTGAAAATGGGCTAGTCTGTGCCATTTAGACTAGTTTGATTTCTGTACTTGCCTTGTATGCTGAGATCAGACCTATTCAGTGTATTATGTTTGGAAAGCATTCTTCCCTCGATTTTAGCCGCTATTTTTAAAGAGTTTTTATCTTATTCAAAAATAAAAAAGGCTTCAAAAGAGTCTTACTTCTACCTTGGATCTTCTTTTTAATTAGAAGTTTTACTTTTTTTTTTTTAGCTTGACTTTTAGAGTGTTTATATTGATGGAGGAAAGATAATCTTTCTTAAAATTACAAGCTTTGACTCCTCATGTTTTCATTCAGAAGTTCTCAATGAGAATAATTGGAGAAAGGATCTGCTTTTCAGACTTAAAACTAGTAAGCTTATAACTGTAAAATTACAGTATTTTATCTCTTAGCAAAATAGACCTTTATTCAGTGGATCCAGGTTTTCTTTTGCTTTCTTTTTTGTAGGTTATGTGTGATTTAGCCAACTTCCTATAGGTAACAGAGAGCTTCCAACCTCTGGCTGGCTCTCATGGAAATCACCTTATGGCCTTAATAATTTAAGGTACTTATGCAGGACATGGGAAAATGTCAGGGCTAGGGTCCCCCTGATCCATCTGCATGTCATCATTCTGTTTTCTGTAGTGTCAGTGACGGTGACTCAGAAATGCAAGTCAGGTTGGAGGAGAAATGAGCCTGTACTGCTGAGCCAGCATTCTCATTCCTGTAAGAGAATGGACGTGTAATGCCTCGGCATACCTAGTGGATGTGGGCTTTGTGCCACTCAGTCCAGGGAGCACAGTGCAGTCTGTGTTATGAGACTTTGGGGATGGGAAATACCCTGGGTCAGCCCTTCTGAAGAGCTCTACCCAGAGTATTAAATAAAGCTTACTTATGTGGTAATGGGGCTGGAGGAGTCGTGAAAAAGTTTAAACAACATTTCACGTTATATCACCTCATTTAATCTTTGAAACAGCCTTGAAGGCAGGTATCGCTTCCATTTAATAGAAGAAAGAATGCAGATATCCAGAAGATAAGTCATTTTATCTGGTGACAAAACTAGCAAGTGGCAGAGGTAAGGTTCCAGTTTACATCTCTGTGATGTAAAGAACCCCAGCCCTGACAATTTTTCACATCCTTCGTAAGTACCCTAAGTTATCAGTGCCAGAGCTTGTACTCTTCCTGTGACAAGATTGCTGTGTGGTTTATGGTTAGTGGGTGCTCACAGTGCGAAGTAAAGCTATTTGAGAAGTAGGGAGAAAGCATGCTTCTGTCAGTTAATGATAACTGCCACAGGACTTGGGAGACATAAGGAGAGCCCCATGTGGAAAATCTGACCCCAAACACTTATCATGTTAAACTTCATGATTCATCTTTAAGAAAAGGGAAAGGATGATATCTTATTGCTTTAAAAAGTTCCTCACTGTCTTTTGCATAGGGCTCTTTGTAACTTGCTGGATTGACTGAAAGTTCATGGCTCCATCATCAGGAAGAGTACAGCTATAAAGTTAAAGGGAGAGCCGGGGATTTAGCTCACAGGTTCCAGCATCAGCCTCGCAAGCACCAAGTCCAGAGTTCAATCCCTGCTAACCACATATCACAGTGCCAGGCGTGGTGACTCACTTCTGTAATCCCAGTACTTGGGAGGCAGAGGCAAGAGGATTGCTGTGAGTCTGAGGCTTGCCTGGGCTACATAGTACATTCAGGGCCAGCCTGAACTACAAAATCGAGACTCTGTCTCAAAAAAAAAAAAAAAAAGTTAAGGGAATCCAGACCTTTATCCTTGTCATCGCCACCCAGCATTTGTTAAAATCAGCAAGGTACTGATTGCTGAAGATACTCCAGCAGTCATACTGTTGGTGACAGTGTGAATCCATGCAGGGAGTTTCTCAGTGGCTTATTTCTAAACCCTAACTAGACAGATCATCTACCCAATATTTGAATATGTGAAAAAATTAGATATGTATTTACATTGATTTACCATTGATAAATTGGTAAACAGTATGTACAAACGCACATCTGTATATATGTATGTATGTATGTCGGGTGCTGAAGTTGAAACTAAACCCAGGCCACTAAGCAGGCCTTCTACCACTGAGCCAAACCCCTAGGCTGTAGACACTACATATTTTTTTCACTATCAACTTTTTTGTGGTGCATATCTGGTGGTTCACACATGTAATCCCATCTGTTTGGGGAACTAAAACCAGGGGATTACAAGTTTAAGGCTAGCATGCGCAACAGGGAGAGACCTTCTTTCATGATAAATAGAAACAGGATGGGTATAGTTCAGTACTCCCTGGATTCAACCCACAGGACTGCAAACAAAACAAAGCACAGAAAGAAATATAGTTCACTAAGCTTTTTTAGTACATTGTGGACTTGAGCAAGTCACTCAACCTCTTGGAAATTTGGGTCTTTATATGTGCAATGAATATAGTAACTACTTTCAGGATTGTATAAAGAGAAAGAACGTGTATTCGTACACAGTGAACTACTATTCTGCCATAAAGAAGGACGAGCCTAGTCATTTATAGGAAAATGGATCACCTTGAGACCGTACTGTGAAATAAATTAAACACAAAAGCTTAAATATTAACATGGTTTTTCTTATACAAGTAACTCAGTATAGAAATAAAGTACAAAATAAAGGACCAACACCAGGAAAAAAGGGAATGAAGTTATTGTAATCCAGCATGAACGATATAGCTAGAAGTGTACCTTGATCTAGTACAGTTGTCCTATATGTTTTGGGGCTGTTAGTCTGACTGTAAATGTATATATCATAATTAGGTTTGTGAGGACTTAAAAGATAAATGAATGAAAATGATGCTGGTTTAAAAAAAAAGGAGAGGATGGAAGGGAAGGGGAAAAAAAAGGAATCGGAATGTGTTACGTTCATGCACCAGTTCCCTACAATGAATACAGTCATCGGGTACTACAAACATACTAACTCACCAAAAAGACTAGAGTAAGGTGATATATGCAAACTGTGAACAAATATCCGTACTTTTTAATCCTTCCCTTTTCCCCTCTTTTTTAAAACTTAAAATTTTGAATACTTTTTATTTTGAGAACCTTTTTCAATTTAAAAATTTTCTTAATTGATAAACATTGGTTAAATCTTATCCTTATTTATTTTGTGTGTGTGTGTGTGTGTGTGTGTGTGTGTGTCTTCTTAAAAATTTGATTTCATTAGACTCATAGTTCATGCCCAGCTCTTTGTAAGGGGCATTATGAGTATTTAACTTGTTAAATAAATTAAAATGAAACTAGGAGGAACTCAGACCAACTAGTAAAAGAGGAAGCAGTTCTGAATGTTGGTTTTCTAAAAATGTGCTCTTACTCCCAGATATTAGGCAGGACTGCTGTTTTTCTCTGTGTGTAATGGAGTCAATGTAGAAATCAGTAACAGAACAACCAGAGAATACACAAAGTTGTGGAAAGTAAGATGCACACTCTTAACCAATGGGTAAAAGAAAGAATGGATGGGTTAAAAAAAATTTTAAGTGACTTAGAGGCCAGGAAATGAAAACTAAACTTACCAAAATCTATGGAACCCTAAGTGCAGTGCTGATGGGAGGAACCTTTAACTGTAACTGCTCTCATTAGAAAGCAAGATCTCAAATGGGCAGCCCAACTTTACAACCGAAAGAGCTGTAATGGATGAACAGTTAAACCTAAACTTAGAACAAAGGTAAACAAAATTATAAAAATAATAGAGAATGTTAAGAAAAGGAAAAGTTTGATTTTTCCAAAAGATCAATAAAATTCATAAGCCTTCAAGTAGATGAAGAAAAAAAGGAGAAAAGACACACAGTACTAAAACTATAAATGAGAAATGGGAAGATTACTGCCAACTCTATAGAAATTTTAAAAAGTTATATGAGAACTATGAGGAATTGTCCACCAAAACATTAGATAGCCTAGATGAAATTGATAAATACATAAAAACAGAAGACATGCTGAGAATCAGTAAGCTGAGATTTTTTTTCTTCCTTGTGTTTTCTTTTCTGTTGTGTAAGATAACATTCTTTAATAGTTTCAAGAAATTTGAAAAAAAACAAAACCCAAAAGAAAAGGAAACTGTTCTTAATTTTAAAAAGAGTACCTAAAACTTGAGTTATATTTGATTAAATAATGGTTACTTGTGGACACTTGAGTTTGCAATAAGAAAAAACACTCAGGATATCAGTAAATTACTCTATTCAATTTATTTTATTATCTTTGTTGTAGCTTTTTGAGGCAGGGTCTTACTTTGTAGTTCAGGCTGGCCCTGAACTGACTGTGTAGCCCAAATTAGCTTTGAACTCACAGCAGTCCTCCTCCCAGTGCTGGGGTTACACGTGTAAACCACCACGCCTGGCTAAATTACTTTCTTTTGGTGACTATTCATATCCCAGCACTCAATTACTTAAAGTCATCCGAAGCTACACAGCTCAAACTATAAATCACTGCCTTCCAGAACTGTGTGTTCTCTTTCTCACAAGGCAGGAGACCCTGGCATCTGCTCAGAGGGCCTTTCCAAAGTGGACATGTGCTCAGGATTTGTTATGACCGAGCCTGATTGTGCAACCTGACTTTGACAAGTCACTGATGTCCTTCGCTCCGTTCACATAACATCACGCATATTAAGCAACTTTTTAAGAGATGGAAACTGCCAAGAAAGTAGGATGGTATTTCACAAACACGTATTAGGGTTTGTAAAGTTTTCTCATGATTTCAATTGTAAACCAGGAAATTAATCAGTCCTCTCTCTTGAACATAAAAATATTTCAAGGGTTGAAATTCTTCACAAAATGTATGAATTGATTCACCCAGCAGTAATTTACTGAGTGTCTCCTGTGTGGCCGAGCAGGGTGCAGCACACATGTTACCTTGGTGGAGTTATGACAGGGAACAGGCAGTGAGTGAAGCGTGTGGCCTGCCAGAGGGAGATGGAGCAAGGCAGCGGGCAGAATTCCTGTGATCACAGGTGCAGGTGAGTTTGAGATGTGATGAGCGGCACACATCTCACTGAGAAGGGAAAGTTTGAGCTGAGATGCTCAGAAGAGAAGAGGAAGACTACTGGAGTGTCTTGGAAACAGTGGTACAAAGCCCTGGGGTCAGAGCATGTCGGGCCCGTTACTCTGTGGGAAGAGGATGGGGAACTGCAGGGGAAGGTCAGTGCAAAGCTGTCTTAGGACAGTGGGCCTCTCCGTTCTTGATTACCCAGGATCCTATCGGTTTGGAGTAGAGGAATAATGTGGTCTTAGTTTCTGTTTAAAAGGAACTCTGCCTTGTTTTGGGAGGAGATGTGGAAGAGTTTGACTTTGACTTCGTGACCTTTCCAAACAGGTGCCAGAACCACTGAGCTAAACCCCACCCCCACCCAGCCCCAGGCTAGTGTTTTCAAAATATACTGTAGGTAGCAAGAACTGAAAGAGCTACTTTCCTGCTTTACTAAATACAGTTACAGTAAAAACAGGTGTTTTCAAGGAAGTAAGTATATGAAAGAAATAGAGTTTTATAAATTGCAGCACCTACTAAGTCTGAAACCAAGTTTTCATTATGCACTTGTTTATTTAACAAATTTTATTGAGCACATACTATTTGCTACGCACTGTTGTAGGCAGATATCAGGGGGCTCTTATGGTTGTGAAATATGGAAAAGATAAAAGTGTCAAGATTAGCTGACTGGCTGTAGGAGTTCCCTGGAAGTTTTTATTGAAGATAAATTCAAATTTATCTTTTCTGAAAGTTCACAAAATAGAAAATGATAAAGTTCTTTGTTCATTAGCCTTATTCAGTTGATTTCACAATATATTTATGATATAAGGAGCTTTCTTTTCATTGCTGGTCATACAGCATTCATGAAGAGCAGGGGCACAGCCATGCCAGTCTAACGTGCGTTGCTCAGTTATACTGTGTGTCAGGCACAGCCTGACAAGGTGTACAGGTGATTAAGATGTAGTTCTTGTCTTCCCAGACTTCCAAATGTAGAGAGAAGACACACACACGTTAGTTTCAACTGCAGCAACTTCAGTGCAGGCCCTCACAGACAGCCAGAGGAAAGAGGGTTGCAGAGTCACAGGGAGACATTATTCTACTGAGGAAGATTGTAGAGAACGAGTCTAATGTGACACTTTTAGATCTTAACAGAAAATATTATGTCATTTTCCACAGTATTAAGTACCAATACGATTTGGTGCGTTGTATAGCATCTAGGCAGAACTTGGAGATGTACAAATTAAATTGTACAGGAAGGCATTGAGAGTGGTCAAAACCAAGGCTATGAAGAAACCAGTCCCTAATAGTATAAACTCATATAAAGAAAAAAGAAAAAGAGTCAAGATGCTTAGCGGTGGATAGTAGAGAAGCATGTGCAAGTAATCTACTGCAAGAGAAACAAGGAAATTATTTTCTCAATATGATCTCTTAATGCAGCAAGAACTTTCCCTATGTGACCCCAGGTGAAGAGCAAGCTCCCAATAATTGCTAGGATGTATTTGCTTTTTGAGGATTAATAAACAAGGCACAATTTGGATGGTAACAGTTTCACTATGATTTATTCTACCAACCAATCATTTGGTTGGTATCTACACAGCAATCATGTCCAGTTCATCATCCTTCTGTCACTGTGACAAAATACCTGAGATAATCAGCTCATAAGGGAGAAAGGTTTATTTGGCTCATGGTTTGGGATGACTCAGTCCATAGTCATTTTTCTCCTGTGTCGGGGCCTCTGGTGTGCAGTACATCATGCCAGGAAACATAGAACAGAGGGAAGCCTGTCACCTGGTGGCAACAAAAAGAAAGAGACCAGCTCCCAAAGTCTTCAAGGGCATGCTGCAGTGGTCCAGCTCCTCCTATGAGGCCTCATTTCCTAAATGTCTCACCACCTCCTGCTTGTGCCTCAGACTGGTCACCAAGTCCTTGGTAGATGGGTTTCTGGGGACACTTTTCTAAAACATGCCACATTTAGCAGTTTTCAGTGTTTTCAGAGATGTGTAATTGTCACCTCAATTTCCAAAGCTTTTCATCATCTCCTGAAAAAAACTCCACAGCCATTAGTGTCTTTCCTAATCCTCCCTTTTCCTCAGCCCTAGTCTTTGCAGATTTCCCTGCTTTGAACTCATCATATAAATAGAATCATATTTGCCCTCATGTGTCTGGCTTCTTGTACTCAGCATGATATTTCCCGGCTTCATCCTGTTGCAGAAGTACTTTGTGCCTTTTTATTCGTGAACCTTATTCTTCCATTTAGATAGATGTTTTACTTCTCTGTTCATTACGGGATGGACATGTGCATTGTTTCCACTTCTTGGTCGCGATGGATAATGCTGTTGTGAACATTTGAAGGGATAATTTATTACCGGGTCCCATTACCACTGACGATCGTGATCACAGGCCTCTGCCTCCTGGAATGACAGGTGGGCTTCTCATCATAACCCACTGGTCCAAGCAAGGAATGGGACATTGGGCAAGCTGGTGCCAGTGAATTTTCTGGATTACTCTGTCTTTGACAAACACATTTGCAGATCTGCTGCTCCAGTCAAAGTAGAAATACAGAGAGTAGGACCCCAAGTGCAGGACACAGCACAGCCTGATGGGGACCCCTTCAAAGCACCTCGCTTGTGTCCTTCTTCTAGGAGTCTCAGACTCACCAGCAACTTGTGTAGACACAGAGTAAGTGTGTGCAGGATCCTGTCCCCATCCCACTCCCAGCTTCACATTGAGAAAGAAAAACCATATGGGAACCAAGAGCAAACATATGGGTGTGAGAGAAAGCATATGGGCAGATAGAGACAGGGCTGCAGGGCCCGTCTGCTTGTCTTTGTTACTTGTCTAGCTGCTTCTTAATGTGTTCTTTTTCTTTCATCTCATCAATCTTCTTGGAAAATCTCTCTCTCTCTCTCTCTCTCTCTGATCTAATCTTCAATAAGATATGGAATACAAAACACTCTAGAAATGATCTCTTGCTCAGACCTGCCTCCCCGTTCCACACGCCTTATCGGGAGCTTCATCTTGCACAGTAATGAACACTGTGGCTGCTGCGAAGCTGGAGAAGGACCAAGGGCAGAGGACCATGGTAGGGTGTTGATGCCCTGCAGTGACAGTGGCCACCCTAGAGAGAGTACAGAATCTGAGAAGCCATCCAAGTCTGGGAAGCTAGCTGCTTCTCCCGTTTAGGACTTACACCAGGACAGCATTAACATGAGGGGGCTGAGTTTCCCCTAAACATCACAGAATGTTTCTGAACACCTTGATTGGCGACTTCAAGAAAACACCCTGGTACTTCGTCACGTTTTTATGGAGTTTGGATTCTACTTCAGAAGCTCTGCTAGGCCCAGAATGTCCGCTTCTCCCGTCCCAAGCATCGCCTCCCCCATGGCGACACACTCCACTCCCCTGGTGCACATCCGGCCTCTCATTCCCAGCAGACTTCGGAATTAGCACCTCCTCGCTGCAAGGCTGCATCCCACACTGGCTCCTAATTACAGAACGCTCCCTGAGGCATTTCAGCACGTAGTGACCGTTAACTGGTGGACTGTCCTCACTGAATGACTTTATTCTGCGGCCAAACTCACTAGAATGTTTAATAAAGAAAAGTAACATTCAGAAAATATCATTTTAAACATACTGTTTGTGGGTAGTGAGGATTAGGATTCCTTTTTAATTTGTTGACCTCTGATAATTAGGTTTGCCAATAGGAAGTCAGTTGGCCAAACTGTGTTACTTTAGACAGCCCATGTAAGTTATTTATTTTCCCGCTGTCTCTAAGTACTTTTTTCTTTCTTTGAGTCAGGATCTTACAGTGAACTTTACATTGGCCTTGAACTAGCTGAGCCCAAGCTGGCCCCAAATTTGAAGCAATCCTCCTGCCTCAGCCTCCCAAGTGCTGGGATTATGGGTGCATACCACAACACCCAGCTTTAAATGCTGTTTAAATACAACATTAATTCTCTGGTATGAGAAAATGAAGATGTAAATGAGTTCTAGAATGTATGTTATATATTGTGAAATAGAAAATACTCAAAGCGAAGTAGAGTGAAGGGGGAAAAATAATGAGATTATAACAAAAAAGAAAGGAAACAAAATTTATGTATAAAGGGGGTGGGGATGGTAGGGTGGGTAGGGCTATGGGAAAAAATGAGAATTAAGTTGTGTCATATACTGGTACAAATTCTCATTGTTGAGTGCAATCATGATGTGTATATGTAATGTACCAATAAAGATTAAAAATATATATACAACATTAACAACTGCAGATTTGGATCCATTCCTAAATATCAACACCACATTTTAGTAAATGCCTTATTAATAGAGTGCTGATAATTTGATAGTTTCTTATCTTTATGCTCCAGCTTTCTGACTAGTCTTCTCTTTGCCTGTGTGTCTTAACTAGGTTTATTTATCCACAGTGTCAGTTGAACTCGGGTAATTGTTTTCCTTTATGTATGTGGGTTATCTTGCCTCAGGAAGGTACTTTAGACTATCTTCTAGTTTATTAATTATAGAAGAAGATATTTTCCTGTTACTAAAAGGTGGGGTTATTTTGCCATGTTAGTCAAAACATAACCCTTGGTGAAAAGACCCTAAATTTACTGTGGAATAATTTGTTTAATATTATCTCTGTCAGAAAGCTAAAATGCTATCTATCCTAAATCTACGGCTGATTCTTTAAAAAAAAAAAGTTACTGTTTTTTGCAGAGAAATACAGTTCTGAATTTATTATTTGGAAAATAAATTCTGATGATCAGAATTTGGTTGGAACATAAACATTCCTTCATGGATATACCTAGTTTATAAACTGAGAAAAATCTATACATTTTCTAATTCAGTATTTTTGCCAGGACAGTTGATTAAATTTGGGGTAAGAGGGCCGGGGAGTTAGCTCAGTGGTTCCGGCGCCTGTCTTGCAAGCGCAAGGGCCCGGGTTCGATTCCCCGGTAACCACATAACAATACTGGGTGTGGAGACCCACACCCAGCAGCAACCAGTACCACATACCACAGTGCCGGGCGTGGTGGCTCACGCCTGTAATCCCAGCACTCGGGAGGCAGAGGCAGGAGGA
>PVIR01044077.1:0-11404 GCA_004026965.1 Petromus typicus
ATTAGAAATACCTTCAAATCCAGCTTTTGCTGTAGCATAAACTCTAAAGGACGTTCCAGAACAGGTATAAAAAATGTGTATGTGCTTAAAATAATTGCAAGTGTATTTAAAAGTTTTAAGTAGAAGAGAAAAATACACAGGCTCTGAGTCAGAGACTTGACATAGCCTATTTAACACTGATAACCAAAGGGGCCTCTGGCAGATTGGGAAGTGGTAGTTTTTAAAATTAGAAGCTGGAGCATGTTGCAACCTAAGGAGTGTAGGACATAGCTGCTGCCAGGGTAAGTACACTGTTCTGTGCCAATCATTGAGTAAGCGAACAAGAGAAACCCACATAAACCGATGGCTCTAGTGCTTATAAATCACCGATCATCTGCCTATCATTATCATCATCATTCTTCGTATTATTTTAATCTTGCATTTTCTCACCCTGCAGTCTTTACATATCTGACACTTTGGAATTCAGATTTGTTATAAGATTAGTCAGTCATCTTTGTGGCTCCACTGCTTACTTTTCAGGGAAAGTTTGAAAAACCGTGAATCCCACAGAGTCAGTGATGAGACAGACAGTCACGTTCTGAAATTTGTGTGGAAACCTCTCAGGTTTTTACAGTCTTACTTATTTCTCAGAAGCTGTCTTTTTATTTCATAATAAGGATAGTCCTGAGTTTTCCTTTGCTTTTTATAACCTATTTAAATGTTTAGATTTGTTTACAAACTTTTCTGTATTATATGCACATAAAAACTTGGGGAGTTGGTTGATTTTTGAAGGGAATTTCCTTCTGAATTTCTAAAAGGTCACTGAAGGCTTCCTTGATGACTGTTAAAAAGAGACTTTGCTAATAATACACAGAATGAACAACCTTTATCCTGGAATGCTAGGATTTGAGCTTTTAAAAATTTGTTACTTATGTATTCAGTTTTTTCCAGTGGTAGGAGTGGAACCCAGGGCTTAGGGTGTGGTGAGAGGTGCTCTACCCCTGAGCTACAGCCTCAGCCCAGTGACGGTTTTCACAGGTCCTGTGGGAAGCGTGATGTCTCCTCTCACTATCTCACAGGTGTGTTGAAAGGATAAATGAGGCAAGTGTGTGGTCATGTTTGGAGTTTCTGGGAAGAAAGCTCTTTAAATCAGGCGTGTAATTAGTTTCATCACCATCATTATTTGTGCTTCTCCAGAAAACTGCCCAGGGAACTCTGTGCAAGGCCAGGCTGTCTGCCATGTAAGTGGTGCTATTTTCCTAGGAGTACAACTCCTCGTGCTTCGGCCTGAGTTTAGAACGACCTCTTCCCAATTTGGAGCTCGTGAATGAGCTTCTCTCCAAGCCTGAGTTCCCTTCAGCTGATGTCTAGGGCCTTGGTTGTGTGAGAGCCCATCCCCCTTGTCCTGCCTGGGTCAGATATCTGCGACAGTTGCACTGGGGCTCCCATGGTGATAATAGAGAGGGGATGGTCCTTGTGTCCTACCAAGTGAGGATGTATTTTGACTGTACCAATATCCTAGCAGATGGGAAGAAATACTGTAGAAGGCAGACTTGGAGAACAGCAAAGGACAAAAATGTGTGCTGTGGTTTAAATCGAACCTCTAAAACTCATGCTGAAGTTTCATCACAGCTAGGGTGGTAGTAAGAAGTGGAACCATTAAGAGATGGTTAGGTCATGACAGTGAATTTATGAATGAATTTATGCCACTGTTGAGGGTGGGTTCTTACAACAAGGAGTTTGGTGTGCCTGGCTTACCTGTATCCTCTTCCTCTAACTTCTGCCATTCTCTATGGAAACTCTGGCCATATATCAGCACTATGCTGTTGGATTTCATGGCCTCTATAACCACAGACAGATACCTGTTCTTTATAAAGTGCCCAGTTTCGGGTACAAGAATCTTCCCTTTTCCAAGGCAGGTACCTTTCAACGTCCGCAGCGAATTCCTGATACTGCAGATAGGACCAGTGCCCTACGTACACTGTGTTTCGCATGTATAAACCCATTCAGTTTAATTTATAAATAGGACATGGTAGAGATTAGCAATAGCTAGTAATAAAACAGAACAATTACAAAAATACACCATAGGGCCAGGCATTTCGCTCAGTGGTTCCAGCGCTTGTCTTGTAAGTGCCAGGGCCTAGGTTTGATCTCCAGTAACCACATACAACACTGCTGTTGTATCCACACCCACTAGCAATCAGTACCACATGCCACAGTGCTGGGCATGGTGGCTCATGCCTATAATCCCAGCACTCGGGAGGCAGAGACAGGAGGATTGCTGTGATGTGAGTTTGAGGCTGAGCTTGGGGCCAGCCTGAACTACAAAGCGAGACCCTGTCTAAAAAAAAAAAAAAACAGCAGCACTGTAACAAATTCCTCAAAGACCTAGGATTGGAGGTCTCATTCAACCTGGCCATTGCTCTACTAGGTATATACACAAAGGAATTAAAAGATTCATTGTTCAGCGACATATGTGCACCCATGTTTATAGCAGCTCAGTTTGTGACTACTAAGTCTTGGAAACAACCCAAATGCCCATCAACCGGAGAATGGATAAAGAAGATGTGGTTCTTTTATAGAATGGAGTATTACTCTGCCATTAAAAACGATAAGATTGAGTCATTCATACTCAAATGGATGTACCTTGAGGATGTCCTCATAAGTGAAATAAACAGGTCACAGATGTGCAAATATTGTATCTTTTCTCTAGTATGAGAAAATGAAGTTGTAAATGAGTTGTAGTATGCATAGTTGATATTGTGAAGTAGAAAATATTTAAAAGGAAAGAGAGTGTAAGGGGAAAATGAATGTGGTAATAATAAAGAAAAAAGAAAAAGACTACGTATAAAAGGGTGGGGAGGTTGCAGTGCGAGGGTGAGGAAAGAGAAAAAATGAGTATCAAGTCATGTCATATTCTGGTACAGGCTCTCAATGTTGAATGCAATTATGATGTGTAGTCATAATGTACCAATAAAGATAAAAATTAATAAAAAAACTTGTGTGAATGTCTTTTGTCTAAAGTATTCTGCTGCCATCACTCTCCTTGTGAGGATATGAGATGACACAATGGAACCCAGTGAAATGAAGTGACTGATATAAACACCATGAAACAGTTAGGCAACTATTAACCTGGTTCTTGAGCACAAGCCCTGCAGTAACACAGAAGCTGCCCTGATAACTGAGATGGCTGCGAAGTGACTCGTGGGTGGGTGTCAGACACAACGCAGATACACTGGACAAAGGGATGACTGGCTTCCTGGGCAGGAGAGACGCGAAGCCATGGAATTTCATCATACTTCTCTGAATGATATATAATTTAAAACTTGTGAATTTTTTTCCAGAATTTTCCCTTCCATAGTTTTAGACTATGATCGACTGACTGCGGGTAACTGAAACTGTGGAAAGTGAAAGCACAAAAACTTCCGCGTTTTCTTATAGCCGCAGAAAGGAGCTAAGACCATGTGCCCAGCTGCAATTTTGAGCTGTAGTTGTAGGTGAAATACTTTATCAGCAACTCTTGGGAAAGTCTTCATGTCTTGGTCCAAATGACTCTTTGGAAAGCTATTTTTCTTCGGGCATAATCGAATGCTTATTCCTTTCAGCTCTAGCCTTCGTGCCATCAAAACTGACTAAAAAACCATTTTGTATTACCTCTCACAGAGGAGGTGGAAGTCATGTGGCTAGAATTTAGTTTTATATGTTGTCTTTAAGCAGCTGCACTTTTTGGTTCACTCTTGGAAAGCTCAGAGAGTCTCAGGAGGACTGAAGGTTATTAATGAGAGTTTAACATTTTGTTGACTAATTTTTTTTCCAATTTTCTTTTAGCACCAAGGAATTCTATGGAACTTTTTTTTTTGGCCTATATCAGGGATTGAATCCAAGGCTTACCAGGTGCTAGGCAAGCACTCCACCACTCAGCTACATTCTGAGCCATTTTTGTTCTGTTTTGAGACAAGGTCCTACTAAGTTGCCTACTCTGCCTTAAACTTGAGTATCTCTCTGGAGTAGCTGGAATAACAGGCATGAGTCACCTAACTGCAACTCTTTCTTAGTAGCATCTTTCTTGATTTGTAGAACTGTGCATAGTACATGCATATTCAAAACTGGGTATGTGTCTCTGTATGTCTTAAAATTTCACAGTATACAATGAAGTTTCTGTGTTGTGGGGTATCTTTGGTTTCTCTGCTTTCTTGGGAACAGAATCACATTTTTGAAGAGCTCTTATTCTCCATTGTCTCAGACCTTTCACTACTCTGCTGCCTCTTTCATTGGCTAAGTTTCCCTCCCTTGTGGTCACCAGTAAAGTTATTAGTGGGCGCTGGAGGTGACAGGGATCTTGGAGGAACTGGGCTCTAGTTCTTCTAGCTTATATTCTCTTGAAAATGTGAGAGCCCTTTCCCCCTTTCCTCTCATCCAATCACTTCTAGAGAGGTTTAATTTGATACAATGGTGAAGACCATGACCCCGTGTTAGAGGCCACGGTAGAAGGGAAGAAGCTATTGTAGCTCTCTTTGGTAGCACTTTTCCAGAGGCAGAATGGTTTTTATATGGCACTTCTGCACTGGCCCAAGGCCAAGTGCCCTTCAGTGACCTAAGCCTTAGATAACACACTGAGGGGTCTCTGTGACCTGGGTTCTTTGTCTCTGCGTGTGAGCCAGAACGCTCCTGAAGTGGGCCTGTGTAGCCTCAGCACCCTTTGTCTCTTACCTTGTTGATGCTGAAGAAGGCAGTGCTCATTCCCAAGGCCCTCTGAGAAATTTATGTTCTATTGGTAGAGTTATAAGGCGCAGGACAAACTGAAATGCTGCCTCTTAGGATAGCTGGAACTTCGCTTACTTTAGTCTTACACCAACACTTTAAACCCTGTTGGCTCAGCTTTCTGACCTCAGCAAGGTGCCTTGGCCCATATGCACTTTGAGTCCCATGTGCTCAGCAAGAGGTGCAGATCTCTTGATGACCCAAGTTCTGTTTCCTGGGGACACCTGACCCCTGTTTCTGACACTGCTCTTTCACAGAGACTCTTGCCTATCATTTGAACTCGTAGAGGAGTTTCCCAAGGGGAGCAGTGCATTACCCCCACCTTGGCAAGGACCCAAGCACTTGGCCGCCTCCCAAGCTGCCTGCAACGGCTGTGCTTGACCACTGGCCAAAGCATGTGGCATCCTGGGAAGTCTGGGCTGAGTTTCCTTTGGGGAACATGCCATCTTTGACCTGGTTGGCTGGTTGGCTCCCACCAGTAAGTGGAGGACTAATAGGCTTCTTGGTGTTCCTTGTTTATAGTGTTAATAACTAGAAATGGAGCTCCACCAGAAAGGAAGTTTTAAAAAAATGCAGCTAGTCAGGCATGTGGAGCTTTCCTGGGGAAGAGAGCTACCCATTTCACGGAATATGAAAGATGCTGAAAGGCTGCACCTGCACAACGCCCTTGCCTTTGGGCCACCTTCTGGGCTGTTTCACATTCTTGTACTGCTGGAGCCCATGGGCCCCACAACTTCTCTCAATGGGCCAGCTCTGCGGCCTGATCCTCGTCATGTCACTGCTGTGGAGTTGCCATAGGTGATGTAAACTAGTAACGTGGGCTACATGGACATTTTCTTCTATTAGTTCTTGAAACACGTGGCTCCCTGAGTACTGTTGTGATCTGGGAATTGAGTAATATATTTCTAGGTTGAGAAGAGTTCACAACAGTGGATGTACCATGTAATGCAGGGCCACTGCCTAAAGCGTCTGTATTGAGGGAGGAATGGAGCATGTGCTGGGGAGGGTCTTGGAGATCATATGACCCACCTATAGGGTCACTCGCAGTTCCAGCCTTGGTTGCCATTCAGGGAGGAAGAAGCCCATACATGAGATCTATAAAAACATTACAAGGATCAAAAACTGAAAAGCTTAAATGGAATTTGACCTCTTTTTTGTCTTTGAGATCAAAACCACCTTGATTTATTTTTTACTTCCAAGTTCTGTGAACCTGTGTTTCTTGTAATTTCCCGAACTAGAACTATACTCAAAGTGTGGTTTGTAGACCAGCATGTCAGCACATCTTGTGAGCTCGAGAGTAATGATGAACCTCAGGCTCCTACCCAGACCTACAGGATCTGCCCTATAAGGAGATCCCATATATCAGGAAAAATGCCGCTAATGGGTCAGAGTAGGGACAACCATGAATATTTGCTGTTAGTCAGCATGAGAGCCCTCTTGAGTTTTAGTTGCTAAGAGGATGAGTGGGTCAGAATATACAAAGATTAAATTCGATGAAAAGAGAAAAATCCAGTCTGTGACTTCTGTTGTAGTGTTTGGCTTCTTTGCATAGTGGGATAGCAGTCTTGTAAGATTTGAGCTCCTGGCTGAGGATAAAGTTTAGGCAGAGGCAGGAAGATTGGGAGTTTAAGAGCACCATGGGCCATTTGTCTCCAAGAGAAAGAAGGAAGGAAGAGAAGGAAGGAATTTAAGCACGTGGCATCACACGTACACTTCATTCATCTGAAGTCTTTATAGCAGTGTTCTAGTAAGAGTCATCACTTGAAATTTTTTGATGAGGGGACCATTTGTAGAAAGCTTAAGTAATCGGCTGTGGCCACTTGCCAGGAAGAGAAAGATCTTTGATTCTCATCCAAGAGAGCTGGATCCCAAGAGAGCTATCCAGCTCAATCTTCTTTTCCAAAATTTTGTCATGGCCTGGCCTTTCTGGGGCCACTTTTAGATTTAGGGAGCCTGCTTGATAACGGTAGCATTTGCAGAATTTCTAAGAATGAGAAAGAGTAAAATGCAGGACTTACACTCCTTCAAATTTGTTCATTTTGGCTGTTTTTTGAAACAGGTATTTTGTAGATCTTCAGTATCTATCTTCCTGATAAAAAAGTGCAGGCAACTACAAAATGAGAAATACTTGTCACTTCATAAGGACCAATTCTTATGTTTTAACTATTGCTTTGTGCATTTCATCCAGGAAGGCCATTCCTGATTTTCATTTTGAATCAGAATTGTAGACAGTAGCAAATTGGGAGCATATATCTAGTCGTAGGGTTGAAAGAAAACCAAATGAGTATGAATTTAAAAAGCATGCTCATTGTACACCTTTGAGGAAAAATTCTTCTCTATAATGACCTCTTCAATTTAGTATTTAACATTTCAAAGGATTTTGAAAGACTTTGTCTTCTTTCAAAGTTGCCAAAGATTTCTTATTGTCCTCATTAGACTTCAAAGCAGAAACAGCAGCTATTTTAATGGCAATGCTTTTAATCCCAACCTTTGTATTGAGATTAAGAGCACAAAGCAGAGCTGGAGAGGGGTAAGCCCAGTTTTTCTCTATTGTTTTGTTTTTCTCTTCCCCACAGAACCACAGTGAAAGCTCCATTCTCTAGAATTATTCTTCACTCACTCATAGATTTTTTTTTTAAAAGCTGAGACCATGATGGAATGCACACAAAAGGGTCTTTCACTTAAAAAAAATAGCTGCAGTAATGAAAGGACTTGGCACTTATAGATCAACTTCATGTGCTTGTAGCCTGTTTCCTTAAAAGATAAAGAGCCGTAGAGCTCCCCTGAGTAATGTTATGTGTGTCATTATTTAAATGTTTAAAGGGTAGATATGCGTAAGGGTGAAGGAGTTGGTGTAAATTAGCTGTAATGCCACCCCAGGCCATGTAGACTTTGCCAGGGTCTCCCTGGGACAGTTCTTTCTCGATGTCTCATCCTTGCCCACCTTCACAGACCCGGCACATAGCCATTGCAAGCCTTCAGACTCGCAGGAAAGGCATCATGTGTGGCGCCAAAGCTCCCCAGAGGCCTTCAGGAGCTATATGTTGGCATCACTGCAGAGGAAAATGGTGAACTCCCTCAGTGGGTGGGATCTCAAGTAGTACTGTACATCTTGTGTGAGTTCTAAATGTGGCTGGACAGTGGCATAGACTTTGTAGAGCCAGCTTCAGTGTCTATAGGTTGGTAGTGGTTTCAAGATAGCTGTGGATACCAGTCTAAAGATGTCTAAGTCCCATATGTTAAATGGTGTAGCATTTGCAGATAACCTTTCCTTCTCTCTTTCTCTTTTCCTTCCTCCCCCTTTCTCTTCTTCCCTTTTCTTTTCTTTATTATCTTATAGTACTGGGGATTGAACCCAGGCCCTTGATACTGAGTTACATGCTAGCCTCACTCTATTTTACTTTTGTATTTCAAAATTTTGAGACAAAGTCTTGTTAAATTGCCAAGTTACCCAGGCGAGGCTTGAACTTGCAATGCCATGACCTCAGTCTTCAGCATAGCAAACTATAGGTATGTGTCAACACACCTGGCTTCCAGTATATTTTAACTTATCCCTACTTAGGTTGCCTAATACAATATAAATGTCTTAAAAATAGTGGTTATACAGTATTATAGAGGAAATAGTGACAAGAAAAAAGGTCTCAGTATGTTCAGAATAGATGGAGTTTTCTGTTTTCCAAATGTTTTCCAATCTGCAATTGGTTGAATCCTTACATGCAGAACGTGGATATGGAGGACTGAGTTTAATTTTCTCATATTTACTAAGGTCAGTAAGGCTCATGTAGTTGCAAATCAAGGTGAGATACATCTCATCTATATCATTTATCACTTCGAATGTTGAATCTTTTGCATTTTTGTGGCTCCTTTCACCATTTTTCAGTGAATGAATTACCTTCCAGGAGAAATATCTACATAGTTTTGACAGTTTTGAGGGGGAATAGTTGATTTAGCACTGCTAAGCTGAGGGAACGGTTAGTGCAATCACACATGAAGGCTCATGTGAAGGGAGCGTGATGGTAGATGAAGAGAACATGGATGCAGAATACTTAAAAACTGAAGGGCCTGGAGGAGGGTTCAGAAAGTGATCAGCATGAATGGGACAGGTAGTGCTAAGTGGGATGTCAAGACCGAGCTCCTACAGTGCTTTGTGCTGTCTTATTCCAAGACAATCTAGGCGAAGTCACTCAGTGCCTCGGGTTCTTCAGCCACGCAGTGTGATTTAGAAGTCTTCTTCTCCAGTTATCTGCATTGCCCTATTTGATTTCAGTCTAAAGTATCCCTACACAAACCTAGCAACTGATCAAAACAGCCAATAAAGTCTTATAGTGGAGAATAAAAACATTGTTTGTGCTAAGCTTACAGAACAATCGAAAGATGTTGCTAAAATTTTACAGAGAAAACATCATAGCTAGATCAAGGACAAAGATAATTCTATCATCCTTATTAAATATGTGCAGAATAACTGTGTTTGATGCCAGAAAAATGGAAGAGATGGAACTGAAATGTTTAGGTTAGAAGGGACTTGGGGCCTATGCCTGATAAAGTGATAGCTGGGGAGAGAAGGATGCATTTAGAAATGATCATGAAAAAGAAAGCAAAAAGATTTGACAATATCTGTTATTTTCTTCTTATTTGAAAATTGAAAAATCAACACATGAAATTTTAGCATCTCATTGTATACTTAAAAAAAAAAAACATTATGGAATAGTAGTTTGACTGGTATCTTCATTCTGAATAGGATTTAATGATTTTTTTTTTTTCACCTAGGTACAGACCTTTAGGAGAAGGTTTTCTTTTTTCAAAGAGTATATGTTGGTATTGGAGATTTTAAATTTAGGACCTTGCTTATGACTGTTAACCTTCATCTCATTGGTTGGATTGTTCATTCCTCAGATAGCAAGTGAAGAAATGATGGTGGAATCTCCAGCTTAGCAAAAATGACTGTAGTGTATGTACTGTAAATCTCATCCAGATCTTATCTGTCTTCAGTAAGACTAAAAATCTGCTGATGAGGCCCATAAAGTCCAAGACCAACCAGCAAAGAAGTACAACCTCAGCATTAAGAAGGCAAGAAAACCTTAGGCCCAGTCATAGAAGACAAAGATTGCAAGGATGTGCTAGTGGTGCATTGTAGGCTCACAAGCATTTGCTAAATGTCTAAATGGACTTGGTTAGAAATCTAGAATTCAATATGTGTCATTCCCAGAAGAACATAGAAAAACCTGGTAAAATATTGAAATCTCTATTGACGATGATATATTGGTAGAAGAACATAGAGTCATTTTCTATGTTTAATTATGTTACTCTAATCCTAGGTAAGCCTATTTCAATTATGACTTAAGTTTTTCATTGGATTATTTCTCATATATGAGCATATAAGCCATAATTCACACAGCGTTGTAACCTTGACAGATAATGAAAAGAGTTATAATAGACTGAGACATCTTTGGGCATTTTCCATTCTAAGGATGTACTTAATATGGACTAACAGCTTTAAAAATACCATTCTTGGACTGATATGAACTTGAACTGACCTAGAATTGAATTAATTACATGTAATGAGGTTCCCATCTAAAAACATTCTGTAATGTGTTTTTTGACCAACAGGGCTATGTGAGAAATTTTTGTAAGTGACAGCTCCTTGGACTTCTGGTCTAATACACATAAATACACAACACACCATTCTGAAAAATCACAGTGGAAATTCTTGTCCTAAAACACATTCTGGCTTGGTTTTTTTGTTTGTTTGTTTGTTTGTTTTGTATTTTAACCAAGTTCCCATAGTGGAATTTGGGAAACTGAATCCCTGAGATGAAAGGTTGTTTTCTTATCCTAGTTAGACTTTTCCTCATTTTTCTGAAGATGGAATTTTCTTTCTTTTTTTAAAAAAATCTTTATTGGTACATTAAATATACACATCATGATTGCACTCCATAATGGGGATTTGTACCAGTATAAGACCAACTTAATTCTCATTTTTTTCCCATAGCCCCACCAACCCTACCACCCCCCATATACATAAAATTTGTTTCCTTACTTTTTTGTTACAATCTCAACATTTTCCCCCTTCACCCTATTTTACATTGAGCATTTTCTATTTCACAATATATAACGTACAATGCTAGGACTCATTTACATCTTTATTTTCTCATACCAGAGAAAAGATGCGATATGTACCTATCTGTGCCCTATTTATTTCACTTATGAGGATATCCTCAAGGTATGTCCATTTAAGTAGAAATGATTCAAACATCATTTTCATGGCAGAGTAATACTCCATTCTGTAGAAGAACCACAGCTTTTTTATCCAGTCTCCAGTTGATGGACACTTGGGTTGTTTCCAAGATGTAGCAACCACAAATTGGGCTGCTATAAACATGGGTGCACATATGTCACTGTGATATGAGTCTTTTAATTCTTGTGTATATATACCTAGCAGGGCAATGGCCGGGTCAAATGGGACCGTCAATCCTAGCTTTTTGAGGATTCTCCAAACTGATCTCCACAGGGGTTGTACGAGTCTACATTCCCACCAACAGTGGAGAAGGGTTCCTTCTTCTCCGCAGCCTCGCCAACATTTACCGTTGGCTGATTCTGAAATGGCAGCCATTCTATGTGGAGTGAGATGAAATCTCAGTGTTGTTTTCATCTGCATGAAGATGGA
>PVIR01044078.1:0-11397 GCA_004026965.1 Petromus typicus
TTGGTGGGACTGTAGACTCGTACAACCCCTGTGGAGATCAGTTTGGAGATTCCTCAAAAAGCTAGGATTGGAGGTCCCATTTGACCCAGCCATTGCCCTGCTAGGTATATACACACAAGAATTAAAAGACTCATATCACAGTGACATATGTGCACCCATGTTTATAGCAGCCCAATTTGTGATTGCTACATCTTGGAAAAAACCCAAGTGTCCATCAACTGGAGACTGGATAAAAAAAGCCATGGTTCTTCTACAGAATGGAGTATTACTCTGCCATAAAAAATGATAAGTTTGAATCATTTATACTCAAATGGATATACCTTTAGGATATCCTCATAAGTGAAATAAATAGTGCACAGATAGGTACATATCACATCTTTTCTCTGTATGAGAAAATAAAGATGTAAATGAGTCCTAGAATTGTATGTTATATATTGTGAAATAGAAAATGCTCAATGTAAAATACGGTGAAGGGGGAAAAATGATGAGATTGTAACAAAAAAGTAAGGAAACGCATTTTATGTATATGGGGGGGCAGTAGGAAGGGTAGGGCTATGGGAAAAAATGAGAATTAAGTTGTGTCTTATACTGGTACAAATCCCCATTATGGAGTGCAATCATGATGCATTTATGTAATGTACCAGTTAATATTAAAATTTTTTTTTAAAAAGAGAAAATATGAGGAAAGAAAAAAATGGAAATAAAGATTTTATAAAGAGGGAGAGAGGGAGGAAGGGGAACAAGGAAAAACAAGAACTAAGATGTACGTAGGTACAAATTCTCAGTTATGCATTATTAGAATATTTTTAGCATGAATCCAAAGTATAATTACTTTGACTTTATGTTTTACGTCATTAGATTCAATCATATTTTGATACAAGAACAAAACTTATGAGTAAAATGAGGTACTGTTGGATTTATTTTCATTAACTCTGTAAAACACCCTAAATTTTCATCATCTTTGTATCATTATTCTACACTGCAGAAGACAATGCTAAATTGTCATTACTATAAACAAAAAAAAATTGTAAAAAAAAAGCAAATGGCATAATAAACTCAACTGAGCGTGAATAAAGGACCAAGAGCACAGACAGCACTCAAGGGGAACAAGCAGGCTGCCGACAGCATGAGGAGGCTGGCTGAGGGAGGTGGGGAGGGGCAGAGCAGCTCTGCACAGGGCTTCCATATAATGCCAAACGCCCAGATTGTACTCTGCAGGCCCATGAAGGCCTTGGAAAGTGAAACATTGGAAATGGTTATTCATTATTTATTCCAACTTGGGAAAGGGCAGAACTGGCGATAAAGAAGCTTACGCAGGAGGCCAAGACAGCAAAACAAAAGAACGGTTAAGACAGTGGTTGCAGGTGGCAAGGCCATGTTTCTAGGGTTATTTACAGGTTAAGGACGGGTTCTGACAGCCGCACAGGCATTGGACTGTGGACAGCAGGAGAATCTGGGACGAGTTACTCTCAGGACTCTGGACTGGTTGTTTTATTAAAGGAGTGGAACACAAGTAAAATATAGCAGCAAAGAAAAAGGTTTTCAGGGATGAGAAGGTAAGCTGATATACTTTAATTTGACCTTAGATATAATTTCAACAATTAGAAATATCATTAAGATTTTTTCTGTCTTCAATGAAGTTACCATCAAAATACTCTAATTAAGAACTTTTTAAAAATATGCATCAAAAGAAAAGATAAATTCAGAAAATTTCAAGTTTGATAAATTATCTGGCCTGCTAAGCAAAAACAGAAATGCTATTTCCTTTTTAAGAAGGGTCAGGTGGCAATGTTAACTTTCTTAAAGAAAATTTAGCCGCTGACCATAATGTCTGTGGCTTTGGGAGGATAAAAAAACCTTAAATTACTGTGGCTGAGGTTATAAACTATTATACAGAGCTTCCAACATGGAACATAGTTTGAGAGGCTGAATGCACTGCAGCCCTTTTATAGGACTTTACCAGGACAGCAAAATGACGCAGGTTCTCTTCGTACCTACTCTGGTGTCAATTTCAAATACATTTTCCTTTACAAAAAGTTTTCAAGGGACACAATTAATATGAAAAATGAAACTGAGCTCTTCCCATGACAGTAAATGAAGTCACCGTAAGAAATCATCATTATCCTATAATTTATTGTAGTAGCATTTGAATTTTAAAAGAGTATTAAGAAACTGCTTATAAATAATAAAATTCATCTACTTGAAACATACAACTTAATAGTTCTATTACATGTAACTCTTGTACAAATTATACATATTATGATCACCTTCAAAAATTTCCCTGCCCTTCACAACTACTGATTTTTTCTTTCATATCATGCTTGTCTTCTTTACAACTGTACATAAATGGAATCATAAAACAGTAAGATTATGAGCCTGGCTTTCTTCCTAAATTTTTCATCACCATACTCAGCAAACAAACTTTTCTTCACAGAGGTAGAGACCATCCTATGGAATTACCTTGCTTCCTCCAGCTCAGTTCAAGTTGACTGTAAGCCGCCTGACGGCCCAGGGACTTGGTCCCTACTGCGTAGGTGCTACAGGTCAAAAGCTGGCAGCTGCCAGTATAGAGCAGAGGCTCAAAAGCTGTTACAGATGCACAAGTAAAAGAAAATAACAGCTTCTTCAAGTTCTTATTGTGTCACCTCCATAAAAATGTACTGAAGTCAGGTTAGAAAAGGAGAAATAAGAGTGAAAACCGTAGGGAGCACAGCAGAGGAGCAACGATATATACACTATGAAGCCTTAAAGGAAAGAGGAGAAAACGTACACAAGTATATTGAAATAAATAGTGGGTGGAAGGAAATGGGCATGGAAATCCACTAAGTCTGACAAACTCTCCATACTTAATACTCTTTTAAAGATACACAACCCATATTCAGACATACCATGATCAAAACACTGAAAATTCAAGACAGAGAGATAATTTCAAAAGTAGTGAGAAAAGTAACATATCATAAGCAGGGAGTGTTCATTAAGTAGGTAAAACTTTTAAGGGCAGAGGGATTGGGATAATACATTAAGGTGCTGAAATAATTTAAAAAATACTATACATTGAGAAATTGTACTTCAAAAATTAAAGACAGATAAAGAATTACACAGGCAAAGAAAAATGTTCTAGTAAGAACAATGAATCATTATTCAAAAAATTCTCAGTAAACAGAAGTGCAAGACAAGATTGTAACAATAGTACAGCATCCCAAATATTTAAAGAACTGATACTAATTCTCCAAATCTTCCAAAAATTGAAAAGGAATACTTCCAAACTCATTTGATGTAACTCACAAAACCTCATACCACAGTCAAAGACATGAATAAAGGGATAACATAGGCCAATATAAATCATGAATGTGTAAAGTATAACAGAAAGATATGGCTAATATTTAAATTTTTAAAACTATTATAGTCAAAGACACACAACAATTGATCTACCTCAAAATACCGCTCCCTTACACTTACCCAGTTGTTTTGGCCCATTCTGAAAGTCTTGGCACAATCACAGGTGCTTTCATGCCCTGAGTTGATTCAAATCATTTAATTCTCATGGTCATTTTGACTTTGAGGAAGAGTCAGCAGGCTGCCAGACCCAGTGAGTCCAGGAGGGGAGGACCACCATGTTTTCAAGAGCTTGTCTTATTGCTGGATGGCATCTGGCAGCAGCACCTAACCAAACTTGGATATATCTTCGGAAGACTTCCATGAAAAGCCTTCCCTAACTGCTGCAGACAGTGGCAAGAGCAAGGGGGTGAGTACGTGTGAAGTGACCAGGGACACTCTGCGAGGAACGAATGGCGATGTTTTTTTACTGTTATAAACTTTTAAATATTTAAGGAGCATATGTTTAGATAAATTCTTATAGGTACAATACAGCACTAGGAAATTCAACAGCACAGAAAAAAGATCATGACCTCCAAGTAGGATTTACCCCTGGGATACAAGGATGGTCAAATACTTCAAAATTATTTAATGTGATAACTCACAATAATGGAATGTAACATTTTTTTTAAAAAGTCATCTGATTATCTCCATAAATGCCTCAAAATCATTGGATATCCAACTCAAGAGTGTTAAGGCAAGAGAAAGAATAAGAGGAATACCAATCAAAAGGAAGTAAAAATATCTTTGCAGATAACATGATCTTTTATCTAAAACTTTCACCAAAAGAACTGTTAGAATATATTCAGTATAGGCACAGGATGAAAAATTAGCATCCAAATCAGTTATGTTTCTATAAATAATCTGCCAAAAAAAGGAAATTCCAACTCTAATAGGATCAAGAATAAAAAATACCAAAGTGGTAAAAACTAGTATAATATATTTGTGAAAGAAATTGAAGAAAGAAGTAAATGGAAAGACAGTTTGTTCACTGACTGGGACACAATGTTTTTAAAATATCTATGCTATTCAAAGAGATCTAATGATTTAATAAAATCTTTGCCAAAAAAAAAATCAACAGTGTTTTTTTTTTTTTTTTGTATCCACAGAAATAAATGCAGAAAAAAACCCACAAATCCTAAATTCACACAGGACACAAAAGAATTCCAAGTAGTCAAAACAACCTTGAGAAAGAACAACAAAGCTACAAGGATTATTTACACATTCTGAATTCCCAAAACACTGCAAAGTACAAGAGTTAAACAGCACGGTGCTGGCATAAAAAGCACAAACACTGACAGGAACAGCTCTTAGAGAAGTGCTTCTCTAACAGGCACAAGGTGTTGACAGTCCCCAGCACCCAGGCGCCCGCACTCACGCACACACACACACACAAAAGCGTGCCCGACCACTTATCTACAACAGGTGCCAGAAACTCCCGAGGGGAAAAGACGGTCTCTGCAACAGTGCTGGACATCCATATACGAAAGAGTGAAACTGGACCACTGCCTTATCTTGTACAAAACCATAAATCCAAAATGAATTGAAGACTTCAATGAGAGACCAAAAACTGTTCTTAGAAGAAAACAGAGGGGAAAATGTCAAGGCATTCATTTTAACAATATCTTGCACATAATAGCAAAGATAACACATCCCAAAATAGACCAGTAGATACATAACATCAAACCAAAAAATTTGATACACCAAGGTGAGCGATTCACAAAATACAAAGGCAACTTAGAGAATGAGGAAAAACATTTATAAATCATGTATCTGATAAAGAATCATGCAGCTCACTAGCAATAAAAATTCAACAATTTCATGAAAAAATGGTAAAGGAGCTGAATTTGTCCAAAGAAAACATGCAAATGGTTAGCAGGTGCACAAGAAGCTTCTCAACATCACTCATATCAGAAAAATGTGAATCAAAGCACAGTGAAAGAATACTTCATTCATGCAAGGGTGGAAGTTACTCCTTAGATAAGATGTATTTATGAGGAGATAGAGACAAGCATAAATCTTTGCACACTATTGGTGGGATATAAATAGACATGGCAACCACAGAAATCAGTACAAAGTTCCTGAAGAAGTTTGTCTAAACAGTACTACACCCCTGACGGCAACCAAGCGCCAGACTGCAACGCAAGCTGACCTGGTACAGCAAAGCGGCAGCGCTGTCACTAAACCCAGATACTGAGGCTTTCGGCTAGAAAAAATAACATAAACATCTTTTGTCTTAAAAACAAAAACCACAATAGCATGTGTGCTATAGGTTTGCGACCACTGATTACACAATCAAGCAGTTTTATTTCTAAATAATACTCAAATAAATAGGAATACGTGTCTAAGACATTTCTACCTCCATGTTTACTGTAGCATTATTATTATTATCCATCATAGCCAACATATGGGAGCAACACATATGTTCACACGGAGAAGCATAAGTAGCTCACCTTCTCACTGTGCCCTCACGAACAAGAAAGTGTGGACTGTCAAAGGGACTCTCACATGGGTACTAATCTCACACCTGAGTAAAGAGAACTTGTAGCCGACTCCCTCTGAAAGGCTCTTACAACCACCACGTTGGGAGTGAGAATTTTAACGTGACGTGGTGGGAGCACAAACGTTCACACCGTGGTATGCAGCCATTTAAAGCTATTTGTCTGGAGCACATTTTCTTTTCATGAGACTAAGTAGGGGAAATAAAATGACAAAAAATTTAAAAATAGAAATTGTAGAAAATTAAAAGCTAATGCATCTCAGTCTTCAACTCACTATGTAGCCCAGGGTGTGCTCACACTCCCAGAGATGCTCTGCTCAGCCCCCAAAGGGCTCGGATGACAGGCCCAAGTCTCTACGCCTGGCTTAGACATGGGTTTTCAGAGTGAACTAGACAATTAGAGTAGGGAGAGACAAAATACTGTCACTTGGACAGAGAAAAATCAATGTCAAAAAAAGTGATATCAAAAGACTTAGGGAACACAAGTAAAGAAGTTAAAAAGTAGACATGCCGGGGCAGGGGAGGACTAGGAAGAGCTAATACATGAACTACATTCAGTAGTTCCAACTCTGAAACATGCCTAGCTGTAGGGACACTCAGCCCAGTACCTCCTGAGGAATTCAAACAATTTATACGTTGATGAGTCTGTATTAGAAAAGACACAGAACAGAATTACCACATAAGGTCTCAATACCACACTAGCTAGGGATTTAGCTCAAGTGGTACCACGCCTACCTTGGAAGCACAACAGCCTGAGACTGATCCTCAGAACTGCCAACAACAACAAAAAAATGATCTAAAGAGAGACTGTGGTACTCATAATTCTGAAATGCCTTTAATCAGTCAGTTGTCCACTAACATAGAGTCACTTCAACTCCTAATGATTAATAGTAATGACGGGTTCCCAGAAAACAAGCATGAGTTAGATTCCTTGGATCCTCTCAAGGTGAAATCAATACACAAACAAAACATATGCTACAAGGAAAATATAAATTTGGAGGAAGACGAGCAGGACATCTTCCTTGAACAAAATAATTACAGTTAACAGCAGAAAGAGAAGATAAGCACACATCTTGAGTCTGCTCCCTTGTTAGAGAAAAACAGATATACAGGCCAAAAGTTAAGAGGGCATTCCCTTGAAACTTCTAATGCTAATTTATTTATTTATTTATTTATTTATTTTTTAGATAGGTCTCACTTTGTAGTTCAGGCTGACCCTGAGCTCAACCTCAAACTCACATCACAGCAATCCTCCTGCCTCTGCCTCCCGAGTGCTGGGATTACAGGCGTGAGCCACCACGCCTGGCACTGTGGTATGTGGTACTGATTGCTGCTGGATGTGGGTCTCCACACTCAATATGGTATGTGGTTACTGGGGATAGAACCCTGGTCCTTGCGCTTGCAAGACAGGCGCCGGAACCACTGAGCCAAATCCCTGGCCCAAGTCTTCAGAGTTTTAACTTGCTCTGTCCCACTCTTCCTTTCATTCATATGTGGGTGCTGGCTTTAAACACTAGGAGATAGATGCCACGCTCATTTATGGTGAGCCAGAAGGTAGGAGCCACTGAAGGGCCCAGTCTCCAGAGGTTTATTATTATTTGATTAGATGGCTTCTTGCAAAGTCTCTATGACCTGCCTGAAGCCTCAGTGGGAAAAGCTCTATCCTCAGGATACCGTCACTGCCTGGAAAGAGAGGATAGCCCAAGAGAAGGTGGGGCAGAGGAAGCAGAAAAGATGGAGCATGTTTTTGCTATAGGTGGCTTTGAAGAGCTCTGACTTTTGAAAATATCCCTGAGTTTAAAGTCATGCACATGCAGACCTGAGAAAGCTATAATCTCGGGTGGACTTTGATTCTCGGCCAGCAGGAAGTGCAGGCCAAGGTGTAGTTGCAAAGAGCTAGTGTTGAAGTTACACGTTAGTATATAGAGCCCTTTGGGAAAGGGTGAAAGCTTACTGGCTGAAGACATTAAGTAAATCTGTCTAATTTCATTAGCTGACAGCTAAACTAACCCATGGGAGACTCTAGAAGCTGCACATGACAAGGTATGTAAGCTTGCAGATTAGTGCAGAAAGGTCACTACAGGAGTATTTCCTGACAGACACACAGCAGTAACAGCAATTACATTTAAAGAACAGTAACCTTTGGAGCACAGAGAAGACCTCACATCTCAAGTTGCTGCATTATTCTAATGTCCGGTTTTCATTAACAATAAAAGACTTAGGAGACATTGAAATACACAGAAGAAGTGGTTCATACATCTGGGGAAAGTCGAGTTTGTATAGACTACTTGGAAGAGACTGAATAAAGACTTCTGTTTTCCCCTTACATTTATATTCAGAGAACTAAAATAGACAATTTGTCTAGAGTTACAGGTCTTCATTGTACTTACTATGTGTATATAGGCTTTTCAGAAATTAGCATTAGAGGGGCCGGGGATTTAGCTCAGTGGTTCCGGCGCCTGTCTTGCAAGCGCAAGGGCCCGGGTTCGATTCCCCGGTAACCACATACCATACTGGGCGTGGAGACTCACGCCCAGCAGCAACCAGTACCACATACCACAGTGCAGGGCATGGTGGCTCACGCCTGTAATCCCAGCACTCGGGAGGCAGAGGCAGGAGGATTGCTGTGATGTGAGTTGGAGGCTGAGCTCAGGGCCAGCCTGAACTACAAAAAGCAAGACACTGTCTCAAAAAAAAAAAAAAACTCTGAAGACCTTCATGGTCTTAGTAAGGGCTCAATATTTTCTTAGGCAAACATTTGGATTTTCACAAGCTTTGTTTGCTATCTATAGTTCTAAGAAGTGGATTTTAACAATTTCTTTGCTAGTGTTTTCACTGTTTTTATGAGGTTGATCATGGAGTTATCCATTCTATGATCACAAGTCTTGCTTATATTTTTACTTTCAAAGAGTACTGGTTTCTCTAATTCCTTTTTAGTATATTAAATTTATAGACTTAAATAGTCTATTTGGCATTTATTTTACAGAGAAAATACAGAAGGAAAAGGCCAGTCAGTTGAAATATTTTAATATTCTGTGGTATAATTACAATTCTTCTGAGGACTTAGTAAAAATATGGATCAAAAACTACCCACAAATATTCCATTTTGCATAATTTCAATAAATTCATAGACTGTAGACTTGTCACATGGAATCAGGATAAAAAAAAATTCTGCTTTGTTAAGAGTCATCTTATCCTATCGTACTTGCTATACCAACTTTACAGATTTGTAAACTAAAGAAATTAAGTACATTTCTGGATCCTATCTTGTCCTATGGTTGACTCTTAGCTTCCACAGCGACACCACGTACTTTGGTTTGGTTTTGTTTCTGCAGTACCGAGTGCGGAACTCAGGACCTCGCACTTTGGGGGAGCAGTGGTGCCCCCGAACGACATCTCTAGCCCGTCCCATTCGTTTCAGTCACACGATGCTTCCTCCCACCTCCGAGGCTTGGCACTTGTCGCACCTCCGCAACTCTCCCTGCCTGGCTCTCCCCCAGACACACACAGAGCAAGCGCTCACAGCCACGCAGGCCCGCTGTCTGGCCGGCGCTCAGCTGACTGCCCTCCTTTGTATCCTAGGCTGGTGACCGCGCAGGTCCCTAGACAGCTTTCTTCTTTCACTGTGGATTTTTGAGGCAGGTCTCACAACATGGCCTGGAATGCACTATGTAGCCCAGGCTTGACTTGAACTCAGGGCACTTTTCCTGCCTCCGCTTCCCTAGTGCCGGGATTAAGGCATGTGCCACCACACCAGCTAGACAGCTGTGTTTTTCATGACATTTATCACTGCTCGATTTCTATTACACCTCTAGTCGTTTCCTCTCTGTCTTCCTAGAAGACGATCAGGAATTATGTTCTCCATGGCTATATCCCTCGAAATAAGCACAGTGCATAGAAACAGAAAAGACCATGTGACTTCTGAGAAAATTTGTCCATTTCTTAGGCTAGGATGATGAAGCTTGGTTAATGGTTTGTTTAAAAAAATATCAATCCTATGAAAAAAAGAGAGAGTTTAAAGACTATTGGGTGCATCTGATAGTATCATTTTAGTTTTGAAAACCTGAACATCACTGGCAACATTGTCTCTCTGCTGGATGTACTCCTCACCTTTATCAGCAATGCAGTAATGAAAGAAACACACACACAACAGCTAGAAAAACCTGCAGACCATTGTAAGAAAATGTACAGACTGACTTTTCTTCACCAATAGGGGAAAGTTTTTAAAGTTCACTCTCTATTCCAGTGTCTTACAGTCTAACAACAGACACGTGGACTCCTTAAGGTATATATTCACAAGTTCTATGCTGTTTGATACTGGTGACAAATATGTGCTGATTCACTCACGCTGCCACGAATGAGCCATATCCACGTGAAGGTGGAAGAGGCTCTGTGTCCACAAAAACAAAACATGGCAAACAGATACACACTCCCGCAACTCTCCCACATGTGGAAAGGTAAAAAATGATCTTGACCTTGCTGGCACAGAATTTCAACCAACAAACTGCCAGATAAACATCTTATAAATAGGATACATATCCAGGTTATGTGTGCAGATGCTAATAACGGTTATAGTAACAAGTACAAGGTAATGATTATTTTATGGGAAAAGTTTTAAAAAAAGACACTGTCTATTACTGTCATATTGCTAACTTATACAGATAAAATGTAAAGATCTGTTTAGTTTTTCTAACAAATGGGTAAAGATGTGTCCTTGAGAATAAACTTCTATGAGATCTCTTAAAAAGTGTAACACTGACTCTGGATATTGGAAACATTAATTTTTCAGGCCTTCAATAATTATTAAAGAATAGTAAAAATTTAGACTGTTTTGAAAGGTTCGTCAACTTAGCTACATTCAAAAGCAGTAAAAAATAGTAGCACGTGTGACACCTAGACCATGTGAAAGAGACTTACATTATCGTCAGCTTTGTCTACTTGATTAGGAGAAGATTTGTTCTTTGTTTATATAAAGAAAAGACTAAATCCAGGTAAAATTGAATTATGCAAATTTAATTATGGAAAAATAAAATTTAAATAGAGATTTAAGTCTTCAGATAAGTGATCAAAAGTTACTTTCTGTGTAGAACATATTTGTTCTGTTTCTTTTGAGAACATAGTGAATATTACTGAGCTTCAACAAATTAATTAAGCCAAGCCCTCTTGCTATATTCAGTAAGTCACTCTTGATTCCATGTTTGTGTATACTGAGGCTGGGGATTGTGAGGACAGAGTAGCTGAAACCCCTAAATATAAACATGTATTCTAAAAAAGTAAAGAAGTAAAATATATGTTATACAATTTTTTTTTTTTTAGGTTTTCAGAGACAGGGTCTCACTTTGTGGTTCAGGCTGGCCCTGAGCTCAGCCTCAAACTCACATCACAGCAATCCTCCTGCCTCTGCCTCCCGAGTGCTGGGATTACAGGCGTGAGCCACCACGCCCAGCACTGTGGTATGTGGTACTGGTTGCTGCTGGGTGTGGGTCTCCACACCCAGTATTGTTATGTGGTTACCGGGGAAT
>PVIR01044079.1:0-11386 GCA_004026965.1 Petromus typicus
TGGAAACAAGTTCTGGACGAGCCCCATGCTTCACCAGACCGGGGGACGCAGCGCCGGCTCCTGATCCTATGGGCACCGCGACCTTGTCGGGGTCATGTGACCACAGTGCCGTCAAGGCTGCTGTGTCACCTCCCAGCCCCCAGCCTTTGACCTCCTATCCAGGCAACACCTTACAGTGAACTGGCATCAGCGGCGCTGTGCCTGTGAGAACCTGGAGAACATTAAGAGGCCAGAATCCACCTCCTGCGCATGCGCGCGTGCGGGGTCCCTCAAAAGCCTGGCTGTCGGGGCGGGTTCGCGGCCTCCTGCTCAGGCCAGGGAAAGGAGATGGACGCGCTGCGATGGCGACAGCGCCCCTGTCCTTGCCAGTCACCCCAAGTCTTCCAGAGTCACCTCTCCTCACCTCCTGTGCAGGGTCCGGTTGCTAACGCCGGCTCTAGGCCCTGCCCTGGTTCCCCAGGGCCTGAGTGAGCCCGCCCACTTTCGGAAGTGGAGGTACGCGGTGCAGCATCTACACTTCTACTGGATGAACTCTAAAATCTCACTATGTCGGCTTGCACACCACGATGATATTCAGTGTTTTATTCTGCTGGCCCTCCTTCCCCAAACTCCTGTGAGTCCTTCCTGAGACCCGCCGGTACAGCTACCACTGAGATCGCGCGTCAGGAAAGGCGGAGGAGGGGAGCAGCCGGCAGGACGCTGGAGGCTTCACTGGTCCTGGTGTGAATGTGGTACGTGTCCCACGTGTGAAACGCACTGGCTCTCAGTGGGGCTACTTGTGGTCACGAAATGCAAAATTTATGGACCACCACCCAGAAGTGTCCTGCATGCTGTGCCCCTTTCCAAAACCACCCAAGCTCCTCCCATTGCGCAGAAGCCGACCTAACTCCCGACGTGGGGGGCAGAGGTGTCTGCTCTGGGCCCCGCCCCCTCCAGCTCGCGGCCTGTGTCAGAGCCCGCAGCAGATGATGGCAGGGTAGGTATTCCCTCTGGCAGCTCCGCCGGGACAGTCAGAAGACCGGCCTTAGCACATACACAGAGAGCACAAACCCAGCTGCCGGGGACACAGCACGGAAGGGAACGCCTCTGCCCTGAAATAAACCAGGGCAGGATGAGCAAAGCCCCACTGCTGAGTGGCGTGGATACTTCATGCCAGCCTTTCGGATGGTCACACGACAGTGTGGCGTCCCCTCCAAGAGAGCCCTGCAGCAGGGGGACGCTTGAGGGTCGGAGTGGGTCTGGACAAAGCCCTGAGGGCAGCAGGTGGCCAGGGGAGGTTGGTGCTTAATTCCTAAAGATTTGTTCTTGAATTTGGCTTCCCAGGAGAATGCTGGCGGCTGCTCACAACTCAGGACAGTTCTCCAGCTACCAGGAAGGCAGAGGGCGTTGGCTTTGGTTGCCCATCAAGACAGGTATCAAAATGTTACGGATCTGGGCTGACAGCAGAGCGTGAGCTGCTGTATTAATCCTGTAGGGGGGCCAGCGCTGGGCTGTGCCGCGGCTTGAAGTGGTCTGAGGGTGTCCGGAAGGACCCAGGCGTGGGTGTTAAACCCCACTCTGAGATGCTGGGCTGGGAGGAGACGCTGAGTGAAGCCGCAACTCACCTCTGGTAGTTACATAAGAAGACAAGTGGCAGCAAATAAAACGGACAGGCTTGTTCCCTGTCCTCAGGGCCCCCCCAGGGAGAGACTGTCACCAGATGTGGCCTCTGGACCTTGGGCCAGGACTGTGAGCCCAAACAAAACCTCATTTCTTTATAAGTTAGTTTGCCTTGAGTAATTTGTCACAGCCACAGAAAGCAGCCTAAGACAGCCCCGTACTCTGTACTCCAGAAATCACGGTGAGTACAGTGGGGTGCTACATGGCATTTCCAGCAATCACTGTGCAGGAGAAAAGCTTCCAGGAGCTCCCAGAACAAAGTCACCGCAGGACGAGCACTCTGCCGATTGTTGCCTAGAGAAATAAGTGGATTAGAGGCGAGTGAGAATGAAGGGCTCGTTTACTGAACATCCACACTCCTGAAGGTTTTACTCTCTCCAGGACCCTTGGGGAGGGGACAGGGGCTGGACATCGGCGTGAAAGACCGTTTTCTAAGGAAGACCCATTCTTTCTGCTCCTAGCAGAAAAGCTGCTCCCTGAGGAAGCAGCACTCTAAGGACAACTCCTGCGGTGACCACCTGAGGAAGGTGGATTTGGGGGCAGCCACACTCAGCACAGGAAGACCTCAGGACACTTGTGCTCCAGGTCAGTGGCGCCCAGCTGGGCGACAGCAGCCCTGCGGAGAAGGATGGGTTCTGGCGAGACTGGCAAGGCCCGCTGTTCCTTCCTGCCACTCCCCCCTCCTCCAGCACCTGGAATCCCCAGCAGCTGAGCAGAGACGGGCAGGAGAGCACGATGCAGATCAAAGGCTGGAGAGGGTTGGGTGATGCCCTCGACAGCTGACCTCGATTTCTGCCACTGTTTAACAGCATGTTTTGTAAACTCAAACTAATTACTGTCACTTGAGCAAGGGAGACGGTAGCTGCAGCAGAAGCGACTTAGGTGTGACAGGTACTGACTCCGCGGAAGCAATGGCAAGCTTCAGAAGCCCCGGTGGCCTGGCTCTACAAGGTCGGCTCTGATTGTGCCTCTGGGGACCCCTCACTTCCCTCCCTCCTTCTGCCTCACAGGGTCCTGATCACGTACACAGCACAGTGCAGGGACCACGCCTGGCACCTTCCACAGAGCTCTGGGAAGATTTCCTGCTGACACAGGTGGGAACCCCGGTGAGGGGTGCCTGGGGACAGGTGCTCTTAGCTGGGGCTTCCACTGCCAACCACAGCGCACGTGCATGCCCAGCGTGCCCCAGGGGGAAGGCCCCTGAACAGAAGAGTGGCTGGACTGCCGCACACCCAGTGCTGACAAAGGAGGGTAAGACGGAAACAGGTCTCCCAGCAGCTCATCCTCGCCGCCCTCTCTCGTGAGGGACTCCAACAAGGTGACCTCCTGCCTGTTGCCTTCTATGCTGATTCTAACCCAAGACCAACATTTTGGAATAGCACTGGCTTATTTTTCTTGTACCACAGGACGTAAACTGCTGTCAGGTGAGTAGCTGAAAAATCCTGCCTTCCCTGCGGGTGTCAGTTTGTCTTGTGCCTTAGGTCTGCAGGTCCACAGCATGCAGGCCTGGGCTGGGAATTCAGCTCAGTGGTACTGCACCTATCCTGCAAGCACAAGCACCTGGCTGGGTTTGATCCCCAGTACTGCAAAACAAAACAAACCCACCTAAACCAAAAACAAACAAATAAACAAGCAACATAAATGCCTGACTCTGCAGATCACCCTGCATATGGGTCCCGATTCCAGCCCTCAGTGATTCCTTTCTGATACTACCAGGAAGCTAGTGGGTGACGGGTCTAGTCCGTGCCTGTCATCGGCCACTATGTCAAGACAAATGCCAGGTCTCAGGCTCCTCGCCTGCCCTCTTTAATGCTTCCACGACCCGGCATAGAGGAAAGATGGGTTGCAAACCCCTGAGGGCTGGGCTGGGCCTTGACTTTTCTCAGCAGTGCTGTCCAGCAGAGGTGGGGACAATGCATATGGCAGGAAGCCTGGGGAACCCACCTCAAGAACATCAGGCCAATTCCCAAGCCGGTGCCACTCAGCCCAACACGCCATGCTGTGACCTAGGCCTGCGCCTTGTAGGCGCTAAACTGTGCCCCTCAGCACAGCCCGGAGCGAGACCCAGCTCAGGCTTAGACCTGCGCTGCCGCCCGGGCTCCCCACAGCCTGCTGTCCCTGTCCTTCCTCTCTGTCCTCCACGCAGACCTGGTGGGGTGCTGAGGGCGAGACTTGGAGACCGTTCTGGGCCTGAGCTCAGGACCCAGAACAAAACAGCTGCTCCCAACTGACTTCAGGAACACGGCAGAAGGAATGGAGAGATGAGGCTCTTGCTTTGGACGCAAATAATCTCTGGCCTCAGCAATATGGAGACACAGCTCCTGTCTCCGGAGGGTGGACATCGGGCCGGTGTGGGATGCACGATGCTTTGTGGGTTGAGCCGCACCTGCTGCGCTGGCGGGTAAGTGACTTCTCTTGACTGATGCTGACATTTGGCGGAAAAGACAAGTGAGGCAGAAAGGAAAATGGAAAGTGGGCTCGGAGGCTCGGAGAAAGGGGGACGGTCCTCTGGCATGTGCTGTGTGTGTGGGCTCCACATAGCCAGCCTCGGGGGGCAGAGGGCCATTGCTCCTGGCTGCAGCTGGGTCACCTCGGACAGTGGGCACTTCTCATTTGCTTGGGCAGCGCTGCTGCTAAGGCTGCAAACCCGCGGCACCCACAGAGCCACAACTACCACCTTCCTCTCACCGTGGCTCCTCAGAGTCTCTGCGGTCGCACTACAGAGTGAGGAAACCGAAGCTCACACAGAAAACCCACCCCCCTTCCTTTCAGAGAGGTTTGCGAAGGGCAAACACGAGCTTCCAGCATTCAAAAGACAAAAGAAAAGGACGCAGAGACGGCTCGAGTCCAAGAAGGAAGTCAGCGCTCCGCAGGAAAAGGTGCCAGAGAGCAAACGCGCAGAGCGGCCGCCGTCCCCTCCCGCGACTGGCAGAGGGAGCGAGGGCCGCGTGGAAGGTGCCTCCATCCCCGCCGTGCACCTTCGGTTCTGCCCCCTTCCGTTTCCCACAGAATACTGGTCTCCACCTCGAAGCCTGCTTCCTGCAAACCCAACTTGCCACTTCCAAATGAATGAGTGAGTGGCCCAGCGGGGTGCCACAGTCATCCAGCACTTGGCAAGGCGGAGGCAGGAGGGTCGCAAGTTTGACCCCAGTCCGGGTAAATCAGAGATTTAGCAAACTTGTCGATGACAGATGGATAGATAGGTAGGTAGACAGAAAAATCTAAAAGGGTTAGGATGGAGATCAGGGTAAACACCCTGAGTGTAATGTCCAGCAGCACGGGAAGCTCTGCGAGGTCCACAGTGGTAAAGAGTTGCAGGTGGAGAAGCGAGGCGGGACCCCCGACTACCAGGGACAGGAATGTCTCAGTACCGGTAGCTCAGACCATGGGGAAGTTCAGAGGCGAGTCTGCTTTTGATAGTTTGGGTCATGACAGGAGAATAACAGGGAGAGGACCTGAAGCTGGTCACTCTGTCGACAAACCAGATGGTGCGTGAAGCTGGATTCGCCCAGTGCGGGGTCTGGTGCGGTTCTGGCTGTGACGGGTTCATGGAAGGCAGAAAGCCTAGCAGCGCCAACCAACAGGCTTGTAGCCTGCGTGGAATGGGAAGGAAAGGGGGGGCCCGCTGCTGCTCCCTGCAAAGTGATGAGCACTTTGTCCCTGCGAGGGCGCCTGTCCAGGAGCCAGTGGATGTCGGACCAAAACCTCCGTGAACTCTGAGCCAAAATAAGCCCCTTCTCCTGTAACTCGTGGGTGCCAAGTATGTTGTTCCAGCAGTGATAGCAGGATTGTGAAAACCAGGCCTGAGACAGAAGGAGCAGCTTGAGGGGAAATTAAAAGGACCCTCGGGTGTTGCCCACTTTTGTGTACACACACACACACACACACACACACACACACACACACACACACACACGTCCTCATATTGATGGGCACAAACTGGGTCACAGAAATCTGGATTTTGAAGTGAGTCACCTTTAGATGTTCTGTAAGTATCACTGTGTTTATGGCACTCATCAAATAATGAAGCTGGGATACTTGGGCTTAAAAAGGTACCTGAAAATCCTAAGGTGCTTGATTTCTGTTCTCTCTTTAGGTAGACCTGGTCTGTGTTACACAGAACTGCACCGTGGCAAAGAGAATTTTGGTAAAGTTCAGTTTTCAAAGTACGATGCTCCTTGACTTCCAGTGGGGTCATGAGCTGAGGAGCTGCCATGAGGTGAGAACAGTGCAGATCGAAACGCACCTACTGCAGCCAGCCCGGCAGCCCCAAGCTCAGGGACGCAGTCCCCAGGGGATGAGTGTCCTCTGCGACCGCAGCCTCTCCCGGAGACTGGCCCCGCACACGGCCCCACAGGGCGGTCACAGCCCTCAAGCTCAGACTGCCGAGTGAGTTTTCCCTCTGCAGCTTGGTGAAGTAAACTAATCAGGGAACCTCTGCAGGTTGTTTTGAGAGAGGAGAAAGTGTGGCTGCTCACCCCGAGCAAAGCGCTGCAGCCGCTGAGATGAGCCTGAGCCGGCAGCCCCCGTCACTCACCTCTGCGACGCGACTTCTAAACGCCCTGACCCTCTGTGAGTCCTGAATGTGTGAAGACCGCCGTGTGCCCAAGATCGACATTTGCAACTTCAAATGCTCTTTAAATCAAACACAGTAAAGAAAGTCTGGGCGCTTTTTCTTTCCAAGCGAAAGACGAACTCACACTCTATTCTGTCCTCCGTGGCGTTAACTCCACAGAGCAAGAGCAACCTCTCCTTGGACTCTTCAAATAAACCCTCTCGAGGGATCAGGCCACGCACAAGAAAATAGCTCAGCAGGAATTTGAAAGAGAATTAAAAAAAAAAGGGTGAGAAACTGGGAATAAAAGCAGGGCAGAGCCAGAGCAAACACCCCAGGCACGTCACAGGACACGCGCGGTCGGACGTTAGCCATCAGAATGGAACCCGGGTAGAAGCTAGACTGGCCAGGGGCAGTTTCCAGAAAAGCATGCCCATGTGCACTGGGTGGTGGCTGAGGGCCCGAGTTTTGGAGAAATGAATCTCAGAATGGTTTATAGTTTATGGGAATCTGTTTCCAGCTCGTCGGAGGGGCAACCTGACACTTATCAATCCGGGCCGTCGATGGATGGTGTGCACTGCAGACCCGGCCAACACCCCCCGATGGGCGCATCAGACATGTGATAGCTCTCGGGCGCAGGCTGCTCTGAGAGGGGCTTGTAGGCTGGCAAGGACCTCTCTGCCACCCACACTCCTCTCGGGTTACAAACAGCTGCTCCGGTACGTGGCCTTCTCTGCGGAGTCAGTCATCCCGATGCCCAGGCGGCACAGAACTGCTGGCGGACTGGCGGGGGAATGTGCTCTGAGCGACGCCCAGATTCGGGGTCTGGCCATTTTTCTGCCTACGTTTGCTGTGTCCCTTGACTTTTCAAGGGCTCTTAAGTACATCTCCACTCACAATGAGCACTGAAATAAAACAGCAATCAGCCTGTGCCCGGAGCCTGTGCTGAGCCCACGCCGCCCCGCAGCCGGGTACTCCTGCAGCCGAGGTCTCACTCTAGGCCAGTCACAGATGGTGACTCTCTGTTCTCTCTTTAGGACTTCACTTCCAGACAATGACAACAATGTTGCTTTTTTAAAACACAACTGCTTCGCAGGGGGTGTCTGAGAGCCCGGTCAGGGCTGCGGCACCCCACAGGCACCCCACAGGCACCCCACAGCCTCTCGGCATGCCAGCTCTTCCCTCCACTTACCCTGGGCCATTAGCTTTTCTCCGCCAGGTCTCTCCCTTCAGGACAGACTCGCCGACCTCACCCGCCACAGGAACACTTGTGCTCAGAGCTTCTCCACCCAAGGCTCTGGCCAAGCGCAGCTGGGATCCCGCATGGCCCCGGGCTGGTTCCTGGTCACAGGAACTGCCCGCTCTCAGGTCCTGCTCACCTCTGAGCTCCGGGAGGTGGCCCCGCCCCCTGGCGCCGCCCCTTGCTAGCCATCCTCCAGGTGACAGGTGCCCCAGATCCAGTCCCCAGAGCCCCGCCCTGCCCCCCCACTGGCTCTAAGATCTCATCGAACATTGCACACTGGCACCCTGGACACCACGATCCCAGCTTCCGTTCTTGGTCTGCATCTGACCCTGGGGCAGCCCACTGCTTTGTACTGGGGCTCTCGTAAGCACCTCACACTTAACAGCCTCTACCTGTCCTCTGCCCGAGGTCAGTCCTGACATGCCTGCACACCTCACACTGGCCCTCACACAGAGCGAGTGGAACCCGCTAACCCCAGTCAGGTCGGCCCGACCTGACCGCCTCGCTCACCCCACCAGAGCCTCTGCGGGCTTCCCGCCCTCTGAGCATGGCTCTCCCTGTCAGGGAAGCGCTTCCTCCTCCTCCGGACCGGCAGCATCCCACTTACTGACCTTACAGGGGAGCTCCAGGTAAAACCCTCCTCCTCCTCCTTCCTCCACCCTGAAACCCAGCCCCCAGCCTTCCTGCTGTCCGGGCTCTGAATCACTCCTCCTGGTGACACCTGTCTGAGGCAGGAAGCTGAGGCAGGAGGACTGCAAGTTGGAACCGAGCCTGGGAAAATTACTGAGACCCTCTCTCAAAATAAGTGGGCGTGTGGCTCAGAGCGAAGGCCCTGGGATCAATTCTTGGTACCCTGGGGAAGAGAAGGGGTGTCACACACCACCTGAGACCGGCAGAGACTGAACTTGCAGCTCACCCTCTGACAACTGTTCCTCTGGGACTCGCCCTCAAAGGGCCTTGTTCAGGACACAGTGGAGTTCGCCATCTGACCTTGCCGTTCACGGGTCTATTTGCTTGAGGTCTGTAACCCCACCCCAGGGCACACTGGCTTTACTTCGTTCACATCTCCCGATGTGGCGCTCACCAAAAAAAGGTGCTTCGTAACTATTGACCAAACTGTCAGCACTTGAGTTTGAAGATAGGTTGGAACTTGGAAAAACTGTTTCTCTGTTCATTAAGAAAAAGGCACAGTAAGGTTATCCCTGCTGGAGCTGGTGGGATACATGTGGGAGACTGATACGGGAGGGTCATGAGTTTGAGCCCAGCGTGGGCCATTTAGTGATTGCCCAAGACCCTATCTCAAAATAAAAATAAAAAGAAGGCCGGTATGTAGCTCAGCGTGGAAGACCCAGGTTCAGTTCCCAGCCCTTTTCACAAGTGGACAAAGAAAGCGACTGAGGAGTAAAGGTGGAGCGGGACCCCCAACTGCTCCTTATCAGAAACAGCCGGAGGGCAAAACTGAGGCGGGGCGCGGCCCACAGCCCTCAGGGGCGCTGGTCCGGGCAGGCAGGGCTGTGGGATGCCGCCCGCGGCCCCTCAGTCTGCCCCCGCCCTTCCTTACTGCCTGGTCACACCACCGGGGTCAGAGTTATCATCAAAGCCATGGTAAAAGAGGGACTGCTGCCCGGAGGTGGACGTGTGTGGCAAAGCGCCGGCGGCGTCACCCAAGCTCACTCTGGAAGACTCCAACGAAACCTGACGCTCACTGGACGATGCACGCCATTCTCAGGATTCCTCGAGCAATATGCAGTCAGTTATACGGCGGTGGGCAACACCGTTCATCTTGCTTGCAGGGCACTGGGCATTATGGAAAATCTAGGGGTGTCTTAGAGCACACAAGAGGAAGTGTGGTTTCTGCCAATATCACCCTCTTATGTAGGCGCTGGGCACCCACCGATGCCCTGGATCCAGCCTGGCACATACCAAGGGCCCAGTATCTGCGATCTGCTTTCACTTGACTTTCCCCTAGTTGTCAGAGCAATTCATGTTTAGGTTAAAACTAGGATTATGAAGAAGAGAAGAGAAGATTTCACACCAGTGAGCTGGGCCTTCCGGAGCTCGAACTCGAGCCACATACGTCCTCTTCCTTATTAATTCTAAGAGCATCATGGGAGCTGTGGCAGGTTCAGAACACACGGTGGAGCACGGCCTGGGACCCACTCAGTGTGCTGGGACCCACTCAGCCTGGCACCGTCAGGTTAAGTTCGATTTGCCCGCAGCTTTGCAGGCCTGGAACCCTGGGCTGTGACTGAGCTTTTCAGGGGGAAAGTACTGAACTCAACGAATTGGGGCACCCAGGGCTGACCACGCTGTGCCAGCCAGAGACTCCCTCCCTGCAGTTCACTGTATCAGCTCCTCTGGCCTCACTGAGGGCTCTTCTGCTAGCTTTTTAAAAAATGAGAAATACTGTGATTTAGCTTCTCTTCTGGAAGGGAGATTTACCTATTCCAAAAAGGCCCCAGATCTCCACCAATTAAACAGTAACTGAATCCATTACATACTGGGCTGGAGAATGTGCGCCAGGCAGGTTTCTGTTGGATCATTAATCTGGACGCGGTTTATTATCCTTAAGAAACATAAAACCTGCAACTTTCTTTCCAGGGCTGAGACTCCCAACTGTATATACAGCTCGGAAAGAGATGACTTTGACCAAGATTCTTCAGCCCCCAGGAGGAGCGGAGGCTTAGAACGTGTCTGAAACTCAAAATTCCTCCTTTGTAAAATCTGAGATCGAGGCTGGTGTGAGGGGTAAAATTCCTGCAGCTGTAAAGTGACCTTGGTGGGCATGGCGGTGAATGTCATTTCAGTGTTTGAGAGGCTGAGGCAGGAGGGTCACCATGAGTTCAAGGCCTGCCTGGGAAACACATGGAGACCTTGTGCAAAAAAACTAAATCTGGAGATTCTGAGAGCCATCACCAACAAATGTACACAAGAAGAAACGGGCGAGGTAGGGGATGGGACCTCAGGGCTGGAGAGAAAAGACAAGATGTCACTCTGACGCCGGGAGTAGCAAAGCACACACAGCATGGGTGGTCAACACCACTGCTTCTGTGGGTGTTTATAAGGGCAATACATGTGTTCAGCGTGAGCGCAGTGAAAGGTAATCCTCCTTAAAAAGCTGACCAGTACTGACCTGAATTTAAGTCTCGTCCCGGATTGAAGGCTCGGCTATTGACAGTAGTAGAGAGTCGATCGCAACTAATTGTTCTAGATACATTGGTATTAAAGTTCCCATCGAATCTGCAACAACAGAAGAGTGTTAGTAATGATTATTTGGCATTATCTGACCTAGAAAAGCAACCAACAAAAATAGTGGCTCACACTGAGTCTGAGATGGGCTGGCCCACGAGCAGCAGAGGGACTTAACGCCGAGAGGGGAACACAGAGTTTCAGAACGGAAGCAAGTTTGCAGTAGAACATTTAGGAGTCTGTTCAATGTGGAAAAACAGATCATTTCGGGAGATGGCGCTTTTAACCCAGCTGCGGAGGGGCTGACGCAAAAGGAACGGAGCTCAGGGTCGGCTCTGGGAACGAGTGAGATCTTGTCTAAATGTGAAAATGGAGAAGGAAGGGGTGTGATAGACACCAGTGCTGTAAAAGCAAAATGAAACAGCAGGGCGGAGCGGCCCACACCTGTCATCCCAGCACTCTGGGAACTGAGGCAGGGGGATCCAGCTCAAGGCCAGCCTGGGGTTCACAGCCCACAGAGACTGTCAAAAAATGAAACAGCAGGGCCGGGGAGTTAGCTCAGTGGTTCCGGCGCCTGTCTTGCAAGCGCAAGGACCTGGGTTCAATCCCCGGTAACCACATAACAATACTGGGTGTGGAGACTCACCCCAGCGGCAACCAGTACCACATACCACAGTGCCGGGCGTGGTGGCTCACGCCTGTAATCCCAGCACTCGGGAGGCAGAGGCAGGAGGATTGCT
>PVIR01044080.1:0-11399 GCA_004026965.1 Petromus typicus
AGAGTGGCAAATACAATTGTCTTAGTCTCCTAGGACTGCTATAACAAAACATCACACAGTGGATGGCCTAAACAACACATTTCTTACAGCTGTGGAGACTGAGAAGTCTAAGATCAAGGCAGTTTTGACTTAGGGTGAGGTTGCCCTTCCTTCCTTGATGGTAAGTGCCTTCTCACTATAGCCTTACATACCAGGGAGACAGATAATCTTATAAAAGCATGAAGCTTGTCACAGTTTAATTCAAATTCATATGTTGAAGTCCTAGACTCCAATGTGATGGTACTATTAGGAGGCAAGGCCTTCGGGAGATAATTCAGTCTAGATGACCTCCTGAGAATGGAGCCCTCAATGACTATTTACCTTGTTCTGGTTTACTAATATAAATTTGTTACTATAAATAACTTTGCACATATGTGATTTTATACTTATTTTTATCTGCATGATATAATCCTAAAAGTATAATCATTGAGAATGAAAGTATATTTGTATTTGCAATTTTGATAGTGCTAGGAGGGGGGAAAATAACTTCCCTGGGGCCAGGGATTTAGCTCAGGGTTCTGGCGCTTGTCTTAGTGCCAGGGCCCAGGTTCAGTCCCTGGTAACCACATACAATACTGGGCGTGAAGACTCACGACAGCAGCAACCAGTACCACATACCACAGTGCTAAGTGTGGTGGCTCACTCCTGTAATCCCAGCACTCGGGAGGCAGAGGCAGGAGGATTGCTGTGATGTGAGTTTGAGGCTAAGCTCAGGGCCAGCCTGAACTACAAAGCGAGAAATTAGGCCTATGCCTTTCACTGAAAATATAAGTCTGAGCTTTTCCTCCTATAGATTAGCTCACCTGACAAACAGTAAAAATACCTGTCCTAAATCACTTGTCTTGAGGACACTCCCAGAACATAAATATCTCCACCTCAGACCATAATGTATCTCTTTTTGAGAACTCAAAAAGAGAACTGTTCTCTCAGAGAATGTACTTCTTTAACTTTGTCTAATCAATTTGTCTGTGCCTCCAGTCCTGAAATACATTTCTGTGATGGAAGATGGTGAAACTATTCTGAATGTAGAAGCAAAAGGAAGTCTCTCTCTCCCTCTTTGAGGTACCTCTTAGACCCTATTTGGTGACAAGGTAGCCATGGTGAACAGTTTGATAATATCCTTTCATACTTAGCCACATAGTTACAAACTTTTATGTATACCTCAATATGTAGGCTTTTTGTTTGTTTCTTGAGACTGAAGGTGCTGGGAATTGAATCCAGGGCCTTGTGCAGGGCTGCTACCACAGTCTTACAACACCTACTAACCCATTGGTTATTTTTTATTTTTTATTTATTTATATTTTTTTGAGACAGGGTCTCACTTTGTTGTTCAGGCTGGCCCTGAGCTCAGCCTCAAACTCACATCACAGCAATCCTCCTGCCTCTGCCTCCTGAGTGCTGGGATTACAGGCGTGAACCACCAGGCCTGGCCCTGTGGTATGTAGTGCTGACTGCTGCTAGGCGTGAGTCTCCATACTCAGTATTGTATATGGTTGCCGGGGAATCGAACCCGGATCCTTGCACTTACAAGACAGGCGCCAGAACCACTGAGCTAACTCCCTGGCCTATATTTTGTTTTGTATATAAGTGAAATCTTTAGTCACACACACATTTCTCACTATATAGTAGTCTTCTTGCAAATACAAATTGTGGTTGCCATCCCCCAAGAAAGCTGTGGTAAATAGCCTCAGATATATCTTTTTCTCCTTCTTTGTGCATTTTCCCATGTGTATTTCAGTAGTATACATGTCTAGAAAAAAAAGGTCAGGTAGAAAGAAATAAATGCTTATTTAAAATTTTGGTAGAAACTATCAGCTTATTTTCAAACACAGGATCAATGATAGCAGTATAGGAGTGTGCCCATTTAGAAATCATTTTCACTTTTTTTTTTTTTTTTAAAGACAAGGTCTTTGTCCCTGGAGTAAAGACAAGGTCTCGTTTTTGTAGCTCTGACTGAAATTCACTGTTATCCAGGTTGACGTCCACCTTACCGTCATCCTCCTGCCTCAGCTTCCCGAGTGCTGAGATTACAGGCCTGTGTCACCTCATGCAGCCACTTTAACTTTTTGTTAGTCTGTATATTTGAGATAATATCTAGGTTATGGAATTACATAAAGACCTCACACAAGAAAGGGTCAAGGTGTTGGTTTAGTGTCAGTATTCAATACTATCTTTATTTTATTGCCCGATCTGGCTAAAATGCATGTGTAAGTGTTATAAAACGTCAGAGATTCTTAATGAATAAAATTGACCATGAGATTTCATTCAGGACTTACAGAAATAAATCTGAAGGGTAATGCTTTCCATTACGTACTAACGTCGGGAGGAACAGTATCAGCTGCAACGTTGTTTGGATGTTAAATTCTGTTTTTAAAGAAGAATCTTCACCCCTCATCCCGCGCCACCCGGCTCAGACAGCCTGGCAGCTTTCGCCGGAGTACCTTTGTCCCTGGACTATTTCCGTAGAAGGTCCCCCGCGCATTCTCTGCTCTTCCCCGGAGGAGGAAGGGCTTCCCGACCCTGGTGCCCGGTGCCGGCGACCAGGCGCAACACGCTGGCCTCGGGCCTCGGTGAGGCTCGGGGTCTCATCGCGCGTGTGCCTGTGAACCCGGGGCCGCCCCGGAGCTCGCTCTTTTCTGACCGCGTCCCCTTGGAGTCGCGACCCTTCCACGTTCGAAACATCGCTGGGAGATCTTAGCACGTACGAACACACACATACATAAATACTACATACATACATCTATTTGGTTGGAGACTGCCTGTTCCCATGATCTGTCACACCTAATGCCGAGACAAGCGCGACACTCTGGGGTACGGGACCCGCCTCGCTTGCTGGGCTCTTAAGACCCCAGACAGGACGCCACTCTTGGGTGGATGGGGGACGGGGTCTACCTCATTGCTATCTGACGAACACTCTAAGCATTTTAATCCTGGATTTTGAGTTAACTGAACCTAAACACCCTCTTGGAATTCTATTTTATCGTTTCTATTTTTTGTTTGTTCCCTTAATTTTACTTTCTAATGACTACGAGCTTGCAACTTCGAACCCCCGGCATAAAGGGGTTCTAGGAAGGGAAGTCGCTTCTAAGAGTGAGTTCAAGATTTCTGCGAGATCGGCGCCAAAACAGTGAAGACCTCCTATAGGGCCAGCCAATGGCTAAGCCTCTCGGGCGCGCCTCCGAACAGTAGTGATTGTGATTGGAGAAATCCATTTGCCTCAACCTCAACGTGCTTTGATTAGCTGCAGCTTACCGTCACTTTCCTAGGGTCCAAACATAGAACTGTTTAGCGACAAGTCCCGCCTTAAGAGGCGTTTGATAACAGGTTTACGCATTGTAAGGTAAACGGTGATTGGTCAGAGCGGTCAAGGATTCAGTCGGTAGTAAACACAGAAATACTCCTGGGACCGTAGATTGGTCAGTTTTTCAAGGGGCGAGTCAATCCCTCTAGGTTCCGTACTGCCAGGTTGCCCTCCGACCCAGCTCCGCCTGCCCATTTGTTGATTGGTTGCAGTTCATCGAGGAGGCGGGGAAATCAAGTGGGTAGGTACTCTTCCATTGCGTCACTTCCGTTTACTGTTGCGGCCGCCGCTGCTGTGTTCTCAGAGAGCCGCGGCGAACCGGCCGAAGGAGCTGGGGGACGTGAAGAGGGGTGTGCCGGGGGCGGGCAGAAGGGGGAGGAAGTTCCATCACGGAGACAGCTCTCTGGACGTTCCCGCCTCCTCCGACCCAGTCTGGTCCGATCCGAGAAGGGTCACCGCCTCCTCTAGCGAGGAGAAGGGGGGCGGAGCCCGGCTCAGGTGAGGCGACCCTGTCAACTAGGGCGGTGATGGCGCGCTCACGTGGAGCCCTTCGAACGCCAGGGCCGCACCAAGACTTGAGGGAGCGCGCAGACGCATAGTGATCCCCTCCTCAACCCTCCCTCCCTGCCTGTCTTTCTGAGGGGGTATTGTTACCCTTCTGATTAGAGGGGCCGGGAGGGTGGAAGGCAGCTTCTGCGCAGGCGTCCCCAGTGTCCCGACGCCTGGCTGTCTGCGGGGTGGGGCGGAGGCTCTTGCCCCTGCCTGCAGATCCTAGCGGGAGTCTAGCTTGCAAGAAATGGGTAGGAAAGCCCTCCTGTTGTACAGCTTGGCGGGATGAATGGAGAATCTGCCGCCCTGCAGAATGGAGTCCAGTGGCTCCCTTACCCTCATCTTGGGACTCATTTCATCAGTGCGAGGCCACAGGCAATCTGGATTCGGGAGTTGGTGGCAGACTCTGAAGGGGTGGAGTGTTTTGGAGTGCCTCAACTCGTTATGAGAGGACAAAAGTGTTTAATAGACACTTACTGAACGACAACTACTTCCAGGCTTCGTGCAAAGAGCTACAGGAAATGTGGTGCTAAAGGACGGCCATCGCATTCTCTCCATGTGTTTGCAGGATAGATTTTTGCATCAGTACCAATATAAGGCAGTGAATTAAGGGTGATTGAAGATCTCTCCCTTTTCTAAAATAGTCATTTACTGATGTAGAAACTAATTCCTGAGCAGAAGACAAATTTTGAGTATTTGGAGGAAAAATTTCGAATAAATGCACAGTAAAGTCTTAATTACTAAGTAGGGTGCTCCAGTTCAGGTTCATTTGAATTATCAATAAGCTTTTCACCTTCAAGGATTGAAATATTATTTCAAATACATGTTCATGTATTTTAAGTTGCAGTAAGTAGATTTTACAGTCATTTTAATCTTCAGAGGTTGAAGACAGTACTGTGCCTTATCTGCTGACTTGTCCTTGTGTGGGATTTTGTGCCTTAGATAATTTTGAAAAGTGAGCTGGACATCTGATTGTTTTTCTGGAGTATTTGCTTTCCACTTAGCTGTGATTCCCGTGGTAAATGCAGTTGACAGTAAACTGGTAGAGGGAAGAGATCAGCGAGGCAGAGAAGAAAGAATTTTAGAGAAAAGCTCCTAAGTCAAAGGAGCTATTCTTTTCCACTTTTTTTTTTTTTTAAACCTTTCTGGAAATCTCAATAAACTTGGCAAGACTGACCTGGCCACCGCAGTCAGTTTGGAGGCCTGACAGGTAAGATTAATTGGTTGAAAACCTTTTCTGGGCCCTGGCATTTTATTGTATAAATGGAGTGGGGCTTTTTTCAAGAGTCCTGAAGTTCACTTGTTTCCTGGAGATTTGCCTTTTTTGTCCCCCAGATTTTTTGAAAACATTACTTTTAGTTACCTGGGGATGGTAGCAAACCAGATTCTGGTTAATGGATGTTTGTAGAAAAATTCTGCAAGTGATGAGATTTGCAGAAAAGCATTTTATAGTGGGATGTTTACCTAAATTTAAAAGTCATTATTATCAAGAGACTGTATGATAAATGGAAACTGTCATGAAAAATGGAAAGATTTTCAAGAATCATTTGGAATATGCCTATAAATATTTAAAGTTCTTTGCACTCACTGTATTGTAGTGGAGACTTACAAATATCTTCATACAGTGAGAGTGACAAAACATGCTGTAGCGGTGGCATGATTTTGAATCTGCCTCAGATTCTCCCTGCAAAAGGAAAAAAGACTGTACCAGGTATTGATTCCATGTTAGCATTCAACTTTTATTTTTTTAAGTGTAAGTTAATTGTAAATACTTTCATCACCTGTCAGTTTGGAGCATATTATTTTTCTTTTATTGTACTTAATATTTCTCAGTTATGGATATTGTCTGGTAGGGCAAGTTTTAGCGTAGCAGGTGGGATGGAATGTAACCCTACACCGCACCTTTTGCCTGTAAGTGCCTTGAAGTGAGGGAGGAGCACTTTGAAGGAGAGGTTCTCATAAGTTCACTAGATAAGCAGCTGTTTCTGAGTGAACTATTGCTCTTTACAGTTGTTTTCGTTACTGAATAGTGGGATTAATCTCAAGATCCATTTTTTTGCCCATACTTTTCATTTCATTTTACATGTATTTGCTGTAAAGCTTTTTCTTTCAGTTCAAACCTTAAAAATTGTGGTGGAATACTATCAAAATATAGTAGATATCAAAGATTAGTATCCAAGATGATAATTTTTTAATCTTTTAACTTATTTGAATTATGTTTAAGGCTTCAGTATTTTCTCTTTTTTTCAGTATTTTATTGGTTCTAAGACAGATTTTGTTCACATTTTACATTCTTTGAAGATAGGATGGCATAAATAACCTTGTTATAATTTAATTGGTGGCTGCTTTTTTTCTTTCCTGTTGCCATATGCAATCATGAAGTTTATTGTGGGCATTTTAGATTTTATGAACTATGGTATAATTAAAGGAATTTTGTATCAAATTAATTCAGTCTAATTGTAACCAGTGAATTTTCCAAATTTGCTTTTGTGTTCTTGAGAAAGTTTGTTAATGAAAGGAGCTGATTGAGAGTAAATTTTTTTTTTTTTAGGTTTTTTGAGACAGGGTTTCACTTTGTGGTTCAGGCTGGCCCTGAGCTCAGCCTCCAACTCACATCACAATCCTCCTGCCTCTGCCTCCTGAGTGCTGGGATTACAGGCGTGAGCCACCACGCCCGGCACTGTGGTATGTGGTACTGGTTGCTGCTGGGCGTGAGTCTCCACGCCCAGTATGGTATGTGGTTACTGGGGAATCGAACCCGGGCCCTTGTGCTTGCAAGACAGGCGCCGGAACCACAGAGCTAACTCCCTGGCCCGAGAGTAAATTTTTAATCCCAGCACTTGGGAAGCTGAGGCAGCCTGGGCTACATAGTGAGTTTAAGGCCATCCTGAACTACATAGTGAGGCTGTCTCAAAAATCCAAAATAAATAGTAAATAAATATATTGAAATTAACAAAATACTTGCTTTATTTAAAGAATGATTAAATGGTAGATATGATTTTTGGAAATTGTACTTGATAGGCTGTTTCTTTGTATACTTAATAACAGGTTAATAAATGCTTTATTTCCATCTTCTTAAATTTAAAATGATCAGGGTGAGTTCTCTTTTTTTCCTATACATGACATTGTTAACATGGTGTGACTGATTATTCAGTACATATTAACTAGTTATAATTTAAAATTCACTCAACCATCTTCCTCTAAAAATACAAGGCGTTCCCTTTTTTTAGTTCTTCTGTTTTAATCTCTACTACCAAGGCAATTTGAGGAAGGAAAATAGGGAAAAGAAAACCCACTGATTGGGGGCTTAGTTGTGACAGGAACCCCAAAATACTATAAACATCTGGTGAAATATAATATATTTCATTTTGATAGATAGTTCAGATCTATTCAGCTAGTCAAGTATCAGACACTTGCTGAAAGTATTGATTTGATAAATGATTCAGAACTGAAGGGCTGTACTGCTTTGAAAGTAAACTTGTTATAACAAACAGATTAAATCCATTTTTAAATCTTCTCTCCTGGTAACATGTATCTCCAGTGGTTTGGCATGACTTTCTCAGAAGGTGGTTGTTTTCATTAAGAAACAGGGATTTTGATCTGTAAGGGGTAAAAGGCAATGAAAACTATTTTTTTAAATTCCTGAAAAGTTTTTAGGAAGGGCAGTGTTTTCTAAGAAAGAGGAAAATATATTTAGACATCTTAAACAGTGTTAAAGAAGACTTAGAAGCAGCTGAAAGTAGCCAATGATAAGATTATGTAGACTTTCATGGGTTTTTTCCCCTCCCTTCCTCCCTCCCGGCCTTCCTTCCTTCTGGTGCTAGAGATCTTCCCCAGGGCCTCATATGTATTATGCTAGGCAAATGCTCTAACACTCAGCCATCCTTCATTCCTGTACAGATTTTGGATACATTTTTGAAAGTTGAATAATCTTCAGAGTCTTAACTAGTTCAAAATGTTCTTTTGTCTAAATAGTTAGCTAGCTGGCTATTTCTTCATTTACACTATTGGGAAATATAGTACCTAAGGAGAAATTTCTAGGCAGTGTCTTACTTTCTCATTATTGGCACAGAATACCTCACACCTTCAGGTCGGAAGAGGAAAGATTTATTTTAGCTCACAGTGTGTAGAGGTTTCAGTGAATATTAGCCTGGCTCCAAGACAGGATGGCATGGCAGAGGAGGCTTCCTCATGGCACAGCTACAGGAAGCAGCGTGGGCCAGTCAAGGGATGCAGGGTGTATACCCTCCTAGTCACACAAGTAGTGACCCACCTCTTCCCACCAGGCTTCACTTCTCAACATTATACCCAGCTATAAACTGGCAGTGGACTGTCACATTTCTATGATCCAGTCGCCTCCCAGAAGTCCCACCTGTGAGTACATGTGGCAGCTTCTAGATCAGTGGTGGTGAACCTATAGTATCTGTGTTATTTGTAATTCTTTTAAAACAAAAAATGTTAAAGTATGATATTATTTCTAAACTAAAACCTCAATATTCAGGTTTAATTGCAGTTTTGGCACTTTGCAACAAATAAAGGAGTTTGGGGTTACAGCTTGGGCGCTCATCTCTAAAAGGTTTGCCATCCCTAATGTAGATATAAGCCATAACAGGTAGTTACAGTGTGAGTGTAAAATTCCTAACAGGATAAAGCAATGAAACTTGCCTTAAATTATTTTGAAGTTTAAATGTAGTAGTTTTTTTTTTTTTTTTTTTTTTTTAGGTTTTTTTTTGAGACAGGGTCTCGCTTTGTGGTTCAGGCTGGGCCTGAGCTCAGCCTCCAACTCACATCACAGCAATCCTCCTGCCTCTGCCTCCTGAGTGCTGGGATTACAGGCGTGAGCCACCATGCCCCGCACTGTGGTATGTGGTGCTGATTGCTGCTGGGCTGAGTCTCCATACCCAGTATTGTATGTGGTTACCGGGGATTGAACCCCAGGTCCTTGTGCTTGCAAGACAGGCGCCAGAACCACTTAGCTAACTCCCCAGCCCAGTTTTGTTTTGTTTTTTGAGACTGAGTCTTGCTTTGCAGTTCAGGCTGGCCCTGAGCTCACTATGTGACCCAGACAATCCTCGAACTCACAGCAATCCTCCTGCCTCTGCCTCCTGAGTGCTAGGATTACAGGCGTGAGCCACCATGCCCAGCACTGTGATATGTGGTACTGATTACTGGTAGACATGAGTCCCCATGCCGGCATTGTACGTGGTTACCAGGAATCGAACTTGAGACCTGTGCTTGCAAGGCAGGTGCCAGAACCACTGAGCTAAATCTCTGGCTCTAACTGTAGTATTTTCAAATTCTGGCATGTAGGTATGCTGGTCTTTTCAATAGTCCATAGATCATGATAGATGATAGACTAACCTTGACAGAGTTGGGCAGTTCAAGATTTTTCTCTTTAACAGGTGATCATGCTAACAGAAAGGTATTCTTCTCCCCAGAGTTCTTTTTTTTTTTTTTGAGACAGGGTCTTGCTTTGTGGTTCAGGCTCGCCCTGAGCTCAGCCTCCAACTCACATCACAGCAATCTTCCTGCCTCTGCCTCCCAAGTGCTGGGATTACAGGCATGAGCCACCACACCCAGCATTGTGGTATGTAGTATTGCTTGCTGCTGGGCGTGAGTCTCTACACCCAGTATTGTATATGGTTACCAAGGATTGAAAGCCGGTCCTTGTGCTTGTAAGACAGGCACCGGAACCACCGAGCTAAATCCCTGGCCCACTCTAGAGTTCTTGTGACTTTTTTGGTCCCAGACTACTGATGGATAGAAGCCAGTGGCAGGGGTAGTGGGAGAAGACAAGCTTATTCTGCAAGAGCTGAGATCTATTGGCAGCGGTGATGACTTAGCACTGTGGTCTGTGGTGGTAACTTGTAGCATTAGCAGCAAAGGGAGGATTTGAGTAAAGAAGAGAAGGAACATTACTCCTGCTGCCTCTTCCATTTCTTCCTCCAATTTTCACTTTCTTTCTTGTCATTTTACATATTTATCTTTTCATTCTCGCATTCAATCATAAACCTTCACCCTTGGTTTTTGGTGCCATCTTGTTAGTCCTTCTGGTCCCCATTCCTCATGATTATATACTAATTGTTATTTGAGTTTTCTGTTGTCAGTCACCTGGCCCATGTCTTGTTGGGGTTTTGTAGTTGAACTTGGGTACATATCTCTTCACTTTCTGTCCGAATTGGATAATGCTGGCCTAGGCCTAAATAGACTTATACTCCTTGAAAGTTATGCCTAAGAGATAATACACGTGTGAAATATGTCCAGAACTTGGCTCTTAGTAGGAATTCGACCCTCTCATCCTCTGCCTTTATCACTCAGCTAATAGAACCATAGTATGAGTACCCATACAGTGCTACTGACACTGCACCGAGGCTTTGACAGTCAGTATTACCATAGCAACAAGTTAAAAGGGGACATTGTGAGTCTTTTTGAAAGTCATATTTTAGTGGGAAAATAGTAGGCAATTTAATGCATAATCATGAGTTATCCAACATATGTATTCTGCCTCCCACTTAATTACATTTGTCCTATGTTTTTGAAGAATGAAGGGCCATATGCATTGAGGTTTTCCACGTATGAGAAACTTACCTGGTTTTCAAACTCTGGCTTTAGGATTCCTTTACACATTTAAAAATTATTAACGATGTGCCAGGTGCAGTGGCACAAGTCTGTAATCCCAGCTCTTGGTAGTCTGAGGGAGGAAGACTGCAGTGAATTTGAGGCCAGCCTGAATTATGGAATGAGATGCTGTCTCAAAAAACAACAAAAAAGGTATTGTGTTACAGCATTAGCAATTAGATTAAAATCGAGAAATATTTAAGTATTCACTAAAATAATAAACCTATTATAAGTGAATATAAAACCTGTTTTAATGAGAAACTTTAAAACAAAAGACTGAAAATGGCATTTTTAAAAGATAACTTATTTTAGAAGTTTTAGATTTATAGAAAAATTATGATGATAATATAGAGAGTTCCCAAATCCATTTTGTTTCTCTATTTTTAACATCATTATTATGGTATATTTGTTAAAAATAGTAACCAATATTGATACAATATTATTAAATAAAGTCCAGTCTTTTATTCAAATTTTCTTCGTTTTTACCTAAAGTCTTCTTTTTTTTTTTTTAATGTTCCAAGAGCCCATCTCAAATAGTATGTTAGGGGCCAGGGGTATAGTTTTTTTGGCACTACACCTGCCTGACAAATGCAAGGCCCTAAGTTCAATCCCTGGTACTGCAAGAAACAAAGTCCAATAGTGTGTTATGTAGTCATTAGAGCTTTTGGGTGTGACAGTTTTTCTTACTACCTTTGTTTTTTTTTTTTTTTTTTTTAGGTTTTTGGAGACAGGGTCTCGCTTTGTGGTTCAGGCTGGCCCTGAGCTCAGCCTCTAACTCACATCACAATCCTCCTGCCTCTGCCTCCCGAGTGCTGGGATTACAGGCGTGAGCCACCACGCCCGGCACTGTGGTATGTGGTACTGGTTGCTGCTGGGTGTGGGTCTCCACACC